>JABCKJ010000093.1:0-63283 GCA_018850815.1 Asterophora lycoperdoides
TTTTGTATTTTTAGCGATGTTTTTCAGGGTTGGCCAATATTTTGAGGGTCAAAATCCCCCCACCTTGAATTTGAGAAATCGGCTCGTGGAAATCAACTCATATGGTGCCATATGTGCCCCCAAAACAGTTTCCAGCACGATTCAAGCATTTCTCGTGGTACAGTTATCCGATCAATATTAGTCAATATTTTTACCGTGTTTGCTTGTCCGCGACTGTATGTACTTAAAGACTGTAGACAGTGTTCCATTTTTAGATAGGCTCGAATTTGGCGCGACTATCGCCTACATAGTGCCTGATTACGTCACTCGTGGTCAACAATTGACTCTCACGCATTGTCGTCCCTTGGGCCGTCCTTGGTACTTAAAGAAAGTATGAAGGTATGTGAACAATGCGCAATCCTTCCTGCTCTCCTCCCAGCCGACCCTCGGCGTCCACTCGTTTGTTTTCGTCCCTACGCCTGGTGCTTTAGTACACTGGCTGTACTGTTCTCTAAATTACTGCCGACTCTTCTGGACTGGCGACAATGCGTGGTTTCTACATCTTCATTCAGCTTGCTGCTCTTCTTCTTGCCGTCTCCGCATATGTCCTTCCAGTGAGGAAGATTAAACCATCTCATCAGCAGAATCAACTGCTTCCAAAGGTCGCATCGGCATCTCCGCCTACGCTTCAAGCTATACCTTCCTCATCTCCGCCTACGCCTCAAGCTATACCTCCCCCATCTCCGCCTACGCCTCAAGCTATACCTCCCTCATCTCCGCCTACGCTTCAAGCTATACCTCCCTCATCTCCGCCTACGCCTCAAGCTATACCTTCCTCATCTCCCCCTACGCCTCAAGCTATACCTTCCTCATCTCCCCCTACGCTTCAAGCTATACCTTCCTCATCTCCCCCTACGCTTCAAGCTATACCTTCCTCATCTCCGTCTACGCCTCAAGCTACATCTCCGCCTACGCCTCAAGCCATACCTCCCTCTACTGGGAGCTCGGCCAACAGTCGAGGAACGAACGCGAGCGAGATCGAAGCCCCACAGAAATATGTCGTGGCCCACCATATGGTTGGAAACACTTATCCATACCAGCTCAAAGACTGGGCAAACGACATTGTATTGGCTCACGCCTCAGGCATCGACGGTTTTGCCTTGAATATGGGTCGCGATCAATGGCAACCTGACCGGGTGGCTGATGCGTGAGTTATGCCCAGCTCGTTGAAGTTTAGGACAAATACTAAATGAAGCTCACAGATATGCAGCAGCGTTGCAATCCGGGCTCGACTTCAAACTCTTTCTATCTCTCGATATGTCGTGCGTCTCTTTTTCTCAGGAATTGGTAGCCCTTTTGACCTTCTTCTAGCTCCTTCCCCTCCGCTACTCAAGGAGATGCACAGACCATACGAAGCATCACCTTGACATTCGCCTACCACCCCAATCAGCTGATGATAAATGGACGTGCCTTTGTTTCAACATTTGCGGGAGAATCCTCAACTTTCGGGCACCCGAGTGTTGTCGAAGGCTGGAAGAACGAGTTTGCTGGCCACCCGGACTTGCAGGGGAAGATCCACTTCGTTCCCTCATTCTTCATTGACCCGGCGACGTTTGGAACTTTCAAAGGTGTTATGGATGGTGACTTCAATGTTAGTGTGTCCCCTTACCCCTCTTCGACCTATTTTCTGAACATGTCTGATTTTGGGTATACTCAGTGGAACTCTGGCTGGCCTATCCAGGTTACCACTGATTTTGCCAAGAGCCTGTTCTCTGGATCTTCTCCGGGGAACTCATCGCCCTCAGGACAGGGAAATGTTCTCGGAATCAATCTCTCCTCGTCGTTTGTGCAAAGCACGCTTGGGCAGTTTATCGGTACCAACAACTCTGACGTACCGCACCTTCAGGGCCTGGAAGCCCTCACTGGCGACATCCAAGGGACCAAGCCCACATACATGGCTGCGGTTTCTCCCTGGTTCTTCACGCATTACGGCGTTGACACGTACAACAAGAATGTAAGTTGCTCTTCATTAGTCTCAATGTTCGCAGTCTTGACATCACTTTTCAATCCTAGTGGGTCTTCCTGTCAGACCAGCATCTTTACGCGAAACGCTGGGAGTCGCTGATCGCCAGCCGTGACAATGTTGACATCGTGGAGATTTTGACATGGAACGACTACGGGGAGTCGCACTACATTGGGCCAATCGAAGGTGCCCAGCCAAATAGTCAAGCCTGGGTCAATGGTATGGATCACACAGGTATGTGACGGTCTCTTCATCCACGCTTTAGTTTTACTTACAGGAAGGACCTGCAGGCTGGCTTGAGCTAACGCAGTATTACGCAACTGCATTCAAGACAGGAAGTTACCCAGCTATTGAGGTGGACAAGATTGTCATGTGGTCAAGAACCCATCCTACACAAACATACGCCCCGGATCCCATCGGCCAGCCTACCAATTTTGCATTGGTACGTTGCATGCCTCGAGAGTTGCAGGCTGCGCTTACTCACTCATCACATCTAGTTCGAGGACACGGTATGGGCTGTGGTGATGACGACTGCCCCTTCAACCGTCATTCTCTCCACCTCGATCATCTCCCAACAATTCGAGGTTCCGGCTGGCCTCACAAAGTTGTCCATTCCTATCACCGCTGGCGGCACAATGCAAGGAACAATTTCACGGGGAGGAGAGGTCGTCGTGACTTTGGAAGCGCCTGACTTTACGTTCACATCGACCCCGAAAACCTACAATTTCAACGCGTTCGTTGCGAGTGCTTCTGCCGGTTCACAGTAGCCATTTCTCCCTCATTTACGTGTCGTTCGTTATAGTATACCCGAGTCTTCATTCGTTCTATAGTATGCCCAATTCTTCATTTTTTTTGGCTTTACCGCCAAATCAACAAAATGGCAGTCTGTGAACAACTCCCCCACCCTCCCCCAATGAGCAACGAATGCATAGGAAAATGGCCCTGTCTTCAAGTTCAACACAGACCATGCGTCGTAGTCGTATTATGTAATAGGTGGGTAAGTGCCAGCTCGAAAACGGTACATTTAGAAAATGGGGATGAAGTCCTGGATTCTGTCCTTCGCGTCCTGTGCAATACACTCCGCAATCCACGTTATGTTTCGTATCTCCTGTTCCTTCAGCTTCATATATGCATAGAACACGCCGTGCTGGAACTGTTGAAGGAAAGCCTGCTTGTTCAAGTGCACCTCCGTGGAGAAGAAATGGTCCTCCAACTGTGCAGCCGTCGCGCCGAAGTCGTCTGAGGCCCCGCGCGAAGAGTCGGACTGGAAGAACGAGCGGTACTCGGAAACGTTTTCGCAGATTTGCCGAACCTGGTCGACGTCATCCGCCTTGGCGAGCTGGTTGTTGCCCTCGGGGAAGAGACGCCCGATGGCGGGGAAGAGCTTGGCGCGCTGTTCCTTGGACAGCTCAGCGTTGAAGGAGTTGATGGTAATATTTATCGTGCGCCGGTCGGCTTCGAAGGAGAGGATTTTGTGCATGACGTCGGAGGTGGGGGAGCCGAGGGTAGTGCAGAAGTGGTAGAAGTCTTCGAGGTATGCTTTGTACACTGTGTTTCGGATGATTTCGATGTTAAGGTCGTCGAGGTCAGACGCAGAAAGGCAGTCTCGGAAGTACGGGGCTACAGAAAGATGTGAGTCTTGTAGAGGTGCAACGATGATGGAACGCACCCAGAGGTGTCTCGACCAGCACGCTTTGGAACAGTTCTTCGACGTTCGTGGCAACACATAGCGCAGGCATCGTATCGAATACACCAAGCGGGTGACAACGGTCCAAAAGTTCGTGAGTATCTCTCTCGTGTAGGGTTCCAGTAATAAGGAGGACCACATTGTCAATCATATAGGCATAACTAGATAGATTTGCATGAGAATACAAGAACAGGGGAAGTTATGAGCACTAACGTGATGAAATCCAGAAACTTGCCAAGTGGCTCCACTGCGTTTGTTCTCAAGTAGTTGAATTGATCAACCAGGAGCTGCGTAGCCTTGTCGGCGATGGTTGACGTCGAGATTGGGAGAGGTTCACTGGCGAGGAAGTTGCCATAATCAGTCGCGGAAAGTTGGGTTCGGAAATCTGAGACATATATGACATTCGAGTTCAAATGCAGGACGAACGCAACCCGCACCTTCGAGGGTCTCGCATTGCGTGAGGTTGGCGTATTGAGATTGGGTGAGAATTCCGGCCTTGTAGCCTCTTACGATGCCTTCGAGGAAACCGGTGTTTACCTAAATCTCCATCTCGTCAATGTTGAACGCAGAGTTTGGGGCGGCAACTGTACATTGAAGAACAAAGCCTCCATGATGGTCGTTTCTGGAGCTTCAAGTTCGAGCTCGCCGTCACGGTCAATGCTGCTGCGACGTGCACCGTCACGTGCGGAACTGATGCAAGCCGGGCCGCGCAGCGGCATAATGATACTCACTGAACTCAGAACTCAACGTAGACTAAGACTACTAATACTAAGCCGTGTGCCCATGCTCTCGTTACAGTTCTATGTGTATATGGTTACGATTACGACTATTGTCTGTAGTGTACGCGTCGGTGCTATTTGCGTTATTAGTCCCGATATATTGGGGGGTGAAGGCATAAAGTCATAAGTGAGGATGCAGGATGAGTATGGGAGTGGGTGGAACAGTGCTGGGGACAGGCGGAGGTCGCTTATGAAGACTTGGCGGTCTTCCTGCGTTTCGTCCTGGCCGTCTGTTGATAATCATCGTCGTCATCGTCGTCTTCGCTGTACTCGTCTTCAAGAACTTCTGGTCCATAAAGTGCCATCCGCTTCTCTGCCTCCGCCCGTCGAAGGTTCCGCAGGTTGGTAGACAAGGATTTAAAGAAGTCACTCTATGACACGATCGTTGTGAGATTTTGATGGTGAAAAATCGTTACAAAGGTAACAGAGGTACGAACCTTCGCGACTCGCACTTTAGTACCAGGCTCTGCGAGTCCAGCCTTTTTCTTCATGTCCCTGTACTGTTGATGGACATATGAAAAATTGAGGTGAGCATATAACAAAACAACGACGAACCTTTCGTCCTTCCTCTTTCAAAAGCTCGCCCAGGTGTGTGATCCATTTTTGCACGTTGCTTTCCACAGGTTTCGGCTTCATTACAATGTCCTCATCGTCGGCGATGGCTTCGTCATCAGAGTCGGGCACAACATAGGACTTAATGCTTGCTGCTGCGGAGCGGCGAGGCCGTTTCTTGCCTCGAGTGGTTGCCGAAGGTGAACCTGGCTTTGCACGAGAGCTTGATGGAAGCGGTGCTGATACAGACTCGGGTTTGACGGCCATGCGCTTTCCAGATACCTTGTCCGCATTTATGTAGTCTTCTTCATCGAAATAGAACTCGGCGCCTTGCTCGATCTGGTGGTAGATTAACAGATTCTACAAAACTGTAAGACACGAGAGAGAAAACCATGGTTAAGGCGTTACTGACCGGTGTTCTGCCCAGGCGCGCAAGCATCTGGAAATGTTTGAGGGTCACCGGAACACACGTTGAAGGGCCGCCGCGGCAAGTAAAGTCCGCGAAATATAGGATGTGGTGGAGTATCTACGTATGAATGAGCATTCAACGGTATATCTGGACGGTGAGTGACCAACATTTGCATTGTCGTTGATAACAGCATGGTTCATCATGATAGAAGTGATACGGCTCCGTGGCCCATATTGATTCTTGATCCATCGACCGACGGGTAATGGATCTAAAGGTTAAACTGGTCAGCGGTGATTTCAAGAGGGCAACAGTGCAGGAGAAAGCTGACCATGCGGGTAAGGGAGCTTGCCAGTCACGTCGGTGAAAAAAGTAGAGAAATGCTGCATGCGACGCCTGGCCCGCACGGGGGCGACCTCATCATGCCGTATCATCGTGGTCAAGGATTCTTGTGAGATGCTTCCCTGCGTTCATAGAAGTCAGGATACTAAACGGTGATTAAATGTAGAAGAGAATCATTCTGGGGCCGGGACGATGCGGGGCATCTCAGGCCGCATGGCCGGCCCTCACAGCACGTTAAAAAAATGCATACCAGATCAACAACGGTCTCCGCTTCGCCCTCTTCCATTTCCTTGTCCTCGCTCTTTACTTGCGTCGACTCGATGACTTCATTGCTATCCCCACTTGTCCTAGCCTTTCTTGCCTCTCCAACCACATCTTCCGCTTCCGCTTCCTCTTTCTCGCTCTCCTCGTCACCAAATGCATATTTAGTGTAATCTCTACACAACCTGGCCTCAAATTTCTTGCAGACATTTTGGTCCTCCCACGCAGGCAAGTCGTCAATGCCAATTTGATGCTTGTCCAATACCGCTGCCTCAATGACATCAGAAGCCCAGGGATATCCCTCATAAAGCTTTTTGAGCAGCTTGCCCTAATAGTCACGGGGAACCAAGGAGCCAGTCAGAAGTTGGGTTAAATATCGGGCCAGTCAAAAAGCATACCTTACAGGCAATGCCAAGGCATTTCGAAATGACTTCCCCAACTAATTCTTTGAAGTCCTTCGTCAACATGCTCTTCACCCTGTCGGGTCGATCCGCCAGTTCCCACCGCGCATAATCCAATAACGGCTGATATCTGTCGACGAAAGGGTTTACAAGAATGTTCACGACATCATTCCGGGTGAGCGGTGTCAGATTTAGTGCCTCGAGTTTTGCATGTATGGCAGTCGGATTGCACAGAAGACTCTCGGTGGGGTTGAAAACGGTGATGAGGATGACGAGGCGCACGGTAGGGTCAGACGATGGGAAATCTGCGTAGAGGTGACGTAGAGTTTCGATAGTTGTGGGCCAGGAGATTGAGCGTGTCTTGATGAACGACTGGCGGCGATGACGTCAGGAAGGATGGTGAGCAAACCTCATGTCCAATGTATACCTTCATCAAATCCTCAATCAAAGCACTGAACAAATGTTAACTGGTGAGAGGTATGTAGCTAAATCAAATGTAAACTCACGCGAGTTCAAAGCGAAGACCTCCTGATTTATCCAGAATCTTCAAGGCACCATATGCGCCGACATTCATTTTCGCCTCCATGCAGACTTCTGCCGCAACAGTACGACTTACAAACATGCTTGAGAATTCGCCTCAGCGACATGTGAGGCAGGTAAGGAAAATGACTCACGTTTGATCAAGTTTGCAAAGCTCACGGACGTTGTGGGCAATCTCCCCTGGTAGTGTTTCGCTTGTCGTGGTAGGCCGTTCAAACATTTTGCGAAATACGAAGTCACGATACTACACGAACTTGAATATATCAGTGTCTCAGGAACAGTAAGCATCTTACCTTGCTGTCCATATGAAACCCGTTCTTCACAGCATGAGGCAGCAGGCGGGGCTCAATGGCCAAAGCGAGTGGGAATTGAGCCATCAGAGGATCCTACCAGATATTGAGAACACATTGCAGAAACCATCGGGGACGTAATACTTTGTTACAGAAGGGAATGAACTGTGAGAAATCTGGTGGTGAGTGAAAAGGATCATGCTAAACGAGGCGAAACAAACGAACTTTATATGTCTCCAAAATCTCTTGGATAGTCTCCCATGTGACGGTCTTCTGTGCGGTTGGGAACCTGCTCTCCTTGAGAAAGGTGCTGAAGATGTAGCCATCGTCGTCACTCTTGTTGGAGGTAAGAAACTGCATGATACGAGGGGCTCGATAGGAGGCGGACCTTTGCGCGAGGAATATCTCCGTACATTTCCACAGCCAGCTTCATAAAGTGAGTGAAGACGCTCATTGGAATACTCCGGACCCATGGCGTCTTGATGAAGTGGGATTGCACAAAGAAGTAATGGTGTATCGATACTTGGATTAAGTATCGAGAGAGGTGAGCGCCGCTTGTTAGAAGGATCTGCAGCCAGTCACACAAGAACGGCAAGTCTCCAACTTAATTACGTAGGAAAACTCGGAACAATTGCATGCACATACATCAAGGACCCGTTCCGTGAGGATCTTTCCCCGCCCCAACGCATAGAACATGGCTTCGGTAGGTCCGTAGTGGGTGAGGAAGTAGTGCGCCCGGACGTAAGGGTCCTGCGAAAAGCGGTGAAAGCGGGTTGAGACGTGAGTCAAGGGGCCGGGGTCTACGAGCTCATAGAAGATTAGTTGGACGACTTCATCTGCAAGAAAGTCAGGAACATTGTACACTAGTGTACTAAACAAGGTGGTAGCAGCGTGCTCACCACAGAGGCGTTCCATATTCGGACGGAGGTAGTTCGGCAAAGAGGCTACAAAGCTGCGCAAAAGGAGCGAATAGAACGTATACAGCAGCGAGGACGACTTGTTGTTCGTCGACAGAACCAGTGATGAGAGTTGTGTTGTTTTGGTGGTGGGCACAAATATTGAGATGAAATGCTTGGGCCCGTGGCCAACTAGATTCGGACGGCGACTGATTATATTTGTCAATCAATTTGCCATATCGGGCGATACTGTATAGCCGGTGGTGAAGCAGATTTTGAGCAGATCATTCATCATTGAACCATTCTATGTATAATCTGTTCTCATTCAGAACTGTCGCTTGTAATAGCTCCTCCATAACTCCCATGGTAACTTCCAGTCCCTGGTTTGAAGCGCCGGCGTAAACGCATCAAAGTTGACCTTTTCCAACCGCCCCAAAAAGTTTGACACAGGTATCTGTCCCATGAGTGAGTTTGGCTACGATACGAGACCGAAAGTTGGAAGGATGCTTACACCGGCAAGAAAGATGGGCATTGCCCTCCCGGGAACCTTCCCACCCATGCCCTCCTCCTTGAGCATGTCGCGTGCGGTTAGAAGGTGATCGTTCGCGAGTGTAGCAAACTCGAACACCGCATCCTCGATACCCTCTGCATTGGGTCCATGCCGGAAGACATCTTCTTGCTTCACGCCGTGTTTAGCGGTGATTTCAGCTGGGATGATCATGCGTCCGTTCTTTGCGTGGAAAGGGAGGGCGCGAAGAAGGGTTGAGATTGTTTGTGCGGCTCCAAGATGTGACGCTGCATGCGAGAGAGCGGAGGATGGGAGGGACAAGAGAGATAGCGAAAGATACAGAACTGTGCTTGACGTCGACTCGGCATGTGCAATCAACGAGTTCGATGTCATGTGAGTTGGAGTGTTTAGCTCTGCGTCCTGGATGCAGGTCATTAGTACCCCGTTTCAATGAAGTCTAACTGGCATATACTCTAGCGTCGACAATTCGTTTCAGGTGGTATGCTGAGATGTTGGCGCGCTGTGATGCCTCATGTAAGGCAATCGCAATAGGATGCCTAGGAGGTTTTCCCTGCACCGCACAGGCTCGGTCAGTCGTCATAGTGGGCACACACAGTGTAACACGTACCTCGCTGATCCCCTTCACAGCATCTCTCCAGAACTGCATCCTCATTTTGCCAATCGTGTGGTGGGAGACATGTTCCTGCACCGTCGCCAGCTCAACCTGTCCAAAGTACTATTTTACAGACTCGCTCATTAAGGTTGAACACAACAACGACGCACAGAGAAGGCTTTGAGGGCAAAGTACCCACCTCGCACGTCCGGGGGGTAGAATTGTGATATCAGGAATCCTTCGTAGTCGTTTTTTCGAACGAGGTCTGTGCAGTATTCAGACGGGGTTGTGGAGGGCCCGGGGTTTGTTGTGGTGGAGTGATTACGACCATGGCAGCTGAAAGAGGACTGGGTTTTGTTTAGAGTCGATATACATAGTATATGAGGCTTGAGTCTTCGGACACAAGAAAGCATCTTCAGAATCAAATGACCAGCCTGTGATGTGGGGAGGACGCGGACCGGAATTCCGCCAGACATGTCATTGTCATTGTCACACTCGGTGAGTCGTGACAGCTGTGCTCACGATTTTATTATTAAAATTAATTAAAGTTTGGATTTAAGTAAACGTCGCGTGATCACATCCGTCCACGTGGTACTAGTACGTACGTCGGACGCGTTTGGCAACGTGACGACTCCGAGGACGCGACGCGACGACGACGACTAGACATGAAAATCGTGAGTCTTCCAGGTAGAGCGGTGTTATGAGGTTATGTGAACGACTTGTTTCTGTTCATGAAATGAATGTAAAGATCCACAAATGACCACAAAGAAAAAGTGATTTGGGGCCACAAATCCAGGCTAGCTTGATCATTTCAGCTCTTTATGATTCCTTGAGCATCGACGACGAGGTTAAATATATACTGCGGCGCACCTTTCCAAGCCTCCCTATTCCTGCTCTGATCCGCATGTACCCTGCGCCGCTGCCTCTTCCGGCTGATGATGAAGACAAGGAGGGTAGCACAAATGGAGGCCATAACACCCATAACTGCACCAGCAATCGCCGCAGCTGGGATCTTCGTATCGCGCGAGGCTGAGATGTATCCCTCCAGCGATGCAATGTTCGCAAAAGACGCATTGTAGGTCAGGAAGTCAAAGCCGACAGCCATCGGTGGGGTTATCTGGGTGATGTTGATTGAGAACGTGTGTAAACCCTCTGGGGCGTCAACAGAGAACAGGCGGGCCATGGGAAAACTGTCGAGAATCCCGGCGGGTATATACCGAGTGGTTGAAAGATCGTCGATCGTGTAAATTGCGGAGAAGTTGTGCAGAGTCTGGGGAAGGTTGACAAAGGTTCCAAAGATGGCTATGGAGCTCCCTGAAGTCAAGGTTAGTGAGCTACTTCGCACGCAGGACGAGCTTACCAGTAAAGTTGAATAGGAGCGTATCTCCGACCGTGTTCGTCCAATGTGTGGTGCCTTGGAAAGCGGTGACGGAAATGTCGTTCGCAAGAGGGTGTACGATGTCAGTGGTCCAGGCACCAGTGAATGTCAAGGATGAAGCAGCGTCATCGACGATGACAGTGCGGTTCCGAAGCGGTGTAGAGGATCCAGCCTTGACAACAAGGTAGTCCAAGGCAGGGAGCTCAAGTTCGCCCGCTGCATAGATAACGGTATGGTGTCCATCAGCGAGTAGTGGCGATTCGTAGTGGCCTCGGCCATGCTGCTTGAGCCATGGTCCATCGTCGACCTTCACAAAGAAGTCGTGTTCGGCCTTCGAGGAGGCAACGATCTGGACTCCCGTTCCTATATCGCGGCCACCGTGTGTCAGCCGCCGAAACTGAACAGTTCCGTGAGCGTACTACTACATGCCATAGAAATCATGCTGGAACCATTTCTCGCGACACGAGGAGTGGCGAATTGTCGTCCAAGTGTTGTCGAAGTAAGAGCCAGACACAGTCTGCTTTGTGACTGGGCACAGGTACGTGATGTCGGGGCTTTGGTCATCGACAACGATTTGGACGGACATGACGACGGGTGGTGGCTTGCGACACAGTGGTGTTTAGGTGTTTTAGACCAACCCCCCTATTATATATACATGAACTTGAGATGCGGCTTGCATGGTGCTGGTGCGAGTAAGGTGTGCCATAAACATCACTTGTTAGTAGGTCCACTGCTTCCGCACGTCATTGATTCTCCCCTTCTTCATTCCCACTTCACCAGGGCCTTGATACCTGTGGCAATCACTGAATATCCCCTGCTGCTATTTCCCGGGGAGAAGCACACGCCGAGAAATAAATGTTGCGGGGCCTCGGTCGAAACACGGCCTCCTCATTGAATGATGGTTGCCCTTTCAAGTAACTTGCACAATGCAAAACAAACGCCTTACGGAAGTCCAGGCGGGCCGACAGAGGCTGACAGGCAAGTCGGACTTCAGACTGGGGGGATCAGGCGAAATAATAACTGTTTCTCTAGGGATATCATTACTGTGTACGCTTCCCGTTGAACTGGGCGGCCCAAACCAAACCCTTGCGCTGTCGCTCCAGGAAGTTGATCATTTGGTTAACACTGAACAGGCGAAGACAACATGTGAGCAATGGGCGAAATGTCGTTAAAGGATAATGGACGCACGTCGGCGGTACACCCAGCTTCTTCGTCAACTCTCCCTTCACCCGCTGCACGTCGACCTGTGTCGGCTCCTTCTCCGCAATGCGCCGTAGTTCTTCACGAGCTTGACTTTTGGCCTGCCTGGCGGTCTTGGCCGGAGTCTCGACGATAGGAGCCTCCGTCGGCTCAGCGGTGGAGGTGGCGGGGGCAGCCTCAAGAGTTGTTGCCGGCGACGGCACATGGTCCCTGATTTTGAGCCGTATTCGCATGCCTTCCCACCCCAGGGTTTTCGAGTTTTGGTTTTCCACATATTTGTCGAGCCCTCCGTGCTATTCCCTCCTGCTTAGCGCGCATGGGCATAATGCAGATAGAACGCACCTTTTTAATTGTCCGCAATGCTCGCGTCGTGAGCTTCACCCGTATATCCTCCCCCATTGATTCAGAGAACAGACGTTTTCGCTGAACGTTCGGAAGCCATGTTCGGCGCGTCTTGTGTTTTGAGAAGGGAACGTTATTTCCGTACTGCTTCATTTTCCCCTGGAACAGACCAAGCTGGGAGCGCTTGAATGGTTGGGAGACAATGGATGCCGACAGGACCGGTAGAGTGGTGAACATGACCACCAAGTACTTGAAGTAGGATTTACACCACGATTTGCACACGTGAACGGAGCATTGTTTAGTGCGGATGCTCACGCCAAATAAATTTTCCTCCTCCCCATGTCACTCCGCAAGTCTGGACTTCAACGGGATGTCCTAGGTCTCTATAGACGGTGTGCAATTCCAAATGGCATGTCCGGCATATGTATTGACATCCTATGTGCACAGGGCTCTCCGTATGGTCCATTCAAAACCATCTCAGACGCGACCAAAATTCCTGTTGTTCGTCCGGTATTCATTCCGCACCAACGCGTCGCACATCTCCCCGCGCAATGTCAGCGCAATAGAGCATCTACTAAGGAAGGGCAAGCGACAAATAGAGATGTATGAGGACGCTGCAGTCAAAGACTGTTGGGTATCCGGAGAAATGCTTGAATGGGAGAAGGCATGGAAAACATCACACTCTTAAAACTACCAGTAGATTTCTTGCACAACGGACTTGAGCAGGCGTTCGAAGGGATTAAGGATAAATATATGTAACACTGTCGTCAAAACGTGGATCAACCTCCGCTATCAGCCTATATCACCTTGTCTGTACTGCGTGGTCGAGTGTCGATGTCAATGATTCCTTTGCTTCACCCGCTCCCTATGGGCCGATCTACGCCGTCGTCGGATATGCTGTCGTGATTGCCGCCACAGCGCATCCATTAGGTGCAGCAGCTTCCTTTACTGCTGCTGCCTCGAATTGCTTCTGCAACCTCCGCGCTTTGTGCGCTCTCCTCCGTTGCAAGTATTTCCGCTCCTCCTTGTGCGCGGCCTTCATGTACTCCCCCACCTGCTTATTAAAATCTTCGTCCCGCTCCGCCTCGGCGATCTTGACCGCACCCTCATATGCCAATCTGCGTTCGTTGATGACCGCCTTGATGCGCGCCATAGATTTACGACACTTTCAAATAAATTCATGAGGAGGGCGTTTCAAAAGAGGAACGAGGTTCGCACATGGTAGACTCTCCGCGAAGAAACTTGCATCTCTGTGTTCGACACCCCCATTCGTCTTGCTTCCTCCTTCTGGGTAGCCAAAAGGTTCCGTTCGCGCAACAAGATATACCAGAGTGTATGGAGATCTCGAAAGCTTTTCAGCCGGAGCTCAGAGGCCAACCATGACCTACCTGCAGGCAACAGATGTGTCAACTGTACGACGGCACATAGAAAACCCTCTGTGAGACTCACCCGTCTGTTTCTGCATGCTCTCGGGAGACTCTGTGACCTCGTACGCCGCATCTCCAGTCAGAGTTTCGTCGTTCTTCTTTCTGAAAAACGCATAGAGGCCATGTTTCTCGTTCACAGGAATCCGTTCCTTCAACGGAGAGGTAAGTTTCCTGGATTTACGCTCGATCGGTGCGGGGGCTGTGCCCGCAGCAACAGACGGGACTCCAACGACATCCGCGAAGGAGCGGGTAGTAAACCGATGAGTTGTCCGGCAGGCACGGTTGACGACGGCGCGAGTGAGACTTAACATTAGGGACCGTCAATTGCGCTCAGCTGCGGGTGAGGTGGAAAACTTGAACCGTGCAGGCAAACAGTGGCAAAGTTCGCGACGGAACCGGTGTGACAGCAATGTGACTGGTCGCGTTCAATTATCTGTCCTCGCTTGACAACGGTACATTCCATGGCTTGTCTTAACAAACTCGCAATTCGAGGGATACGGTCTTTTGATGACAAGCAGATATCCGTCATCGAGTTCTTTTCCCCAGTCACCGTCATTGTCGGTCACAACGGCAGCGGCAAAACCACCATCATCGAATGCCTCAAATATGCTACTACTGGGGACCAGCCTCCAAATACCCGCGGAGGAGCCTTCATACACGATCCGAAGATGGCAAATGAGAAAGAAGTCAAAGCGCAGGTCAAACTACGCTTCCATGCCGCAAACGGCACGCGAATGCTGGCCGTGAGGAACCTGAGCGTCACCGTGAAGAAGACTTCCGGTTTCACCATGAAGACTCTTGAGAGTATCCTGGCGCTGGCTGATGGGAACGCAGATAAGGGTGGAAAGGTAAGCTCTTCGAAAAGCATATCTATTGACCTCTGGCGCGCTAATGCACACGTAGCGTGGCGTGATTTCTACTAAATGCGCTGAGATGGACACTGAGATCCCGCAACTACTTGGAGTCTCGAAAGCCGTTCTCGAGAATGTCATCTTCTGTCATCAGGAGGACTCTTACTGGCCACTTGCAGAGCCCGCTGCACTGAAGAAGAAGTTCGATGACATCTTCGAGGCTACGCGGTATGTTCTGCAGACCTCTCTGCGCTAAAACGACTTATGACCTGCAAAGATATACGAAAGCGCTCGATAATATTAAGGCTCTTCGTAAAGACCGCGTTGCAGATCTCAAGGCCGAGAACGAGCGGCTTCAAGGCTTGTCGCGCGAGAAAGCCCATGCTGACAAGCTCAAGGACCGGATATCCCAGCTGAACTCCACAATTGCGGCGAAACAAGTTGAGTACGAGGAGACGAAGAAAGAGTACGAAGCTATCGTTGAGGCGAACCAGAAGTTCTACGACTACGCGTCAAAGTTCAGAGAAGTATACATGAAAATTGGTGTGCTGGAGGAGAAGAAAGAGCGCCTCCACGTTGACCTAGATGAAGTGAAGCTAAACTTGCAGGAAGTAGTTGGTGAGCAATCGCTTCTGCCATTGGCCTCTCTCGTGTTTACCGCAAACCAGGAACGGATGAGGAACTCGCCTCGAGGCTCAATCACTTCGATGAGCATATTAATGGCCAAAGGCAAAAGCGACGTGTGGAAGACACACACAAGCAGGACCTCGAGGATGAACTGGCTAGCGTTCGAAAAGAACACACGAAGCTCGTGGCTCGACATGGGGGCCTGGTCGCGGAGGCTCAGGTCTATGCTTTATGACACTTTGATGGATACCACAGCTGACGAGCATTCTCACCAGGCCCAAACTCAGAGGTTAGCTGACCGCGAACGGCTGATTCACGAGATCAGCCTGAAGTACAGAATCAAGGGCTTTGATATCTCCCCACTGGGACGAGAGAAGGTCGTTGAATTCCTGTCCAGGATCACGGAAATCAAGAATAAGCATCGTATGGACTTGGAAAAATTGCAGGTGGGTTAAGTACTCTAGTGCTAAGTCCTTTGTAACTCACTTGAAACGATAGAGCGCACTTCGAACAAAAACGGAGGAGTTTTCTCGCAAACAGCGACTCTTGGATAACGAGCTCGGAAAACACAAATTGGAGAAAGAAAATCTCCGAGATCAAATTGCCGGTACTGTTATTTTCGCCTACCCACTATCGCTCATAAATTATCACAGGTCGAACGGCAGAAGTCCATTGTAAATGCCGAACGTACTCTCGAAAACCAAATCAGTATTCCCTCTCAGCTCAAAACCCTTCAGGGCGATATCGAGGAGAAGAGAACGCGTCTAACGAAGATCAAGACGGACATGGGGGTAGCGAACTACGAATCGCGACTCACTGAGCTGACCGGGAAAGGGAAAGGCCTCGAAGAGAAACGGGAGCAGCTGAACTCAGAAATCAGATCATTGGGCCTTCAATCGGATGCTCGGGCCAAGTTGAATTTGGCGAAGACGGACATCAGGACTAAAGGTGCAGAGATATCTAGCATGTGAGCCCACGCTCCACTGTATCATTCGTTCGCTTCGAGCTGACGCAACCGCGGTTATCGCAGACTCGAGCTCACCAGTGTGAAGATCCACAAGCTTTCACCAGGCAAAGAAGTGACAGTTGAGACGTTGGAGCGGGAGGTCAACCGCCTATCAATGTCAGTCAAAGTCAACTTGTAGCCGATGACTATCTTTTTCCCTTACTTTTCCTTGCAGAGAGCGCGAGGAGAAGCACGCAGACCAGGAGGCTGTTTCTTCGGCGGCCAACAACGCCCTCCAGAAGGCGGATACTACGATCTCTAACCTCAAAGCTCAACAAAAAGCGAAGAAGGATGAACTTAAGGGTATTTTGCACTGTGCAGTCTTTCGTGACAAGCGTGGAATCCTAACGTTCCCACGACAGCATTGGAGAGGAGACTCAAGAATGAAATCGACTTCGAAACCCTGGACGAAGCGCTGAAAGACGCTACTGGCGAATTAGGCCATAGGAAACAGTATGACGTGACATTTTCTGCTCAGATGCCATATTGACCTTCTGTCAGGCAGGATGGTGTCTATAGCAGCGGTAGCGCCATATATGAGTCTTTTCTGCGGATCGGAAAGCAGAAGAAGGTATGCACAGCGTGCACTCGTCACCTGAGCGATCAAGAGTTCATCGTGTTTGAGAAAAGCGTGAGTGTCTTGGCTTCGCAATAATTATTCGTTATCTAATCGCGTACATGTTCTCAGTTGCAAGAAATGATGAAGAAAGCGACCCCAGAACTTATCAGACAAAACAAGGACGAGATGGTAATATGGGAGACCGAGTTGGAGCGCTTGCAAAACCTGAGACCTGTGCAATCCGCACGGGATCAACTCAAGCTTAAGGAGCTACCAGCGCTTGCAAAAGAAATCAAAAAGTGCGAGGATGAGTATCCGGATATCAGTCGCGAGGCTGAGGAGGTCAGCTTTCAATCTTGTCTGCACAGGGTCCTCTGAAAATCTTCAATATCTCAACTAGGCTGTTGACAATTTAGACACCCTCAAGCGCGAGCTCAAGGATATCCTTGTCCTCAAGGACCACGTCAAGACTGTCATCCGCCTCCGGGCGGACATCGCGAGGGCAAATGCCGAAATCACAAACCTTGAGGCTGATCTGTCAACTACTGGATCGGTCAAGACCGCCGACGAGGTCCAAATGGACCTCGACGACGCGTCTGCAGAGCTGTACGCTCACATTTGCACTAGTGTTGGTTATCCTATTAATCAATCCCACTCAGGCGCTCAGTAGAGAGGGAAAAGCAGCTCCTTCTGGCGGAGCGGGAGCGCCAAAGGGATGCCATTCGCACCATCGAGAGCAGTGTTCATTCAATGGAGTTGCAGGAAAGAGACCTCATAACCGTGATCAGAGAGAAGGAGGCCCTCGAGAAGCGTATGGAGGACATGAAACAAGACATCGTTTCTTTCACCGCACGAATGAAGGTTGGACAAAAGAGCTGCATATATCTCAGTGGCTGATTTTTCTGCGTAGGACCTAGATGCCAATATATCAGATGCGCGGGCTCCCATTGACGCCCTCGAGGAAGACCGCAGAAAGACGTTGGACCATCTGAACACTCAGATCACGTCAGACCAGGATAATGCACAGGGGTTCAATCTGAGTACCGATCAACTTACGGTCGTCAACAAAAATATTGAACGGCGAGTCTTTCATCCCAGCCTTCTAAGTACGATTGCCTTACAAAGGAACAGATATGTAAAGGAGAAGCGAGCGCTCGAACTGGAAGCATGCACTCAAAACATTGACCATCACGACCATGAGCTCAAGAGGGTGAACGAGGCCATTGACGCTGCTCGAGAAACCATCAAGGCCATCGACAAGGAGATCAATGCCAGTGGAGCCTCCGTTGCTAACTTGCGAGACAACATTCGAGTGCGAAAACTAGCCAAGGAGATCATCGATACCCAAGCTGAGATTGACTCTTTCGATATGGAAGAAGCGGCGAAAGCGAAGCGCAACTTCGACGACAAATATGGCAAAGCAAAGGAGAAAGAGAACCAGCTTCACACCGATGTAGGTGCACGTTCTCGCATTTCTGCAACCTTTACTAAGCAATGTTGGTAGTACTCGCACATTGCTGGTGAGGTCAGCTCGCACCAGTCACAGCTCAAAGCGCTGGAGCTGGACCTCAAGGAGTTCAAAAACATCAACAAGAAATACACTGAGCAGTTGATCCGGGTCAAGGTGAGCATCACATTTGCTGGTAAGTAGAAGACCTAACGGATGGATCTAGATGTCCGACATGGCGAACAGCGATTTGGAAAAGTATGCCAAGGCGCTGGACAAGTGAGTGCACTCTTGCTTGCTTCTTTTCGCGCCTTCACGACGATCATATAGCGCAATTATGAAATATCATGGTCTCAAGATGGAAGAAGTCAATGACACCATGAAGCATCTGTGGAATAAGACATATCAGGGAACTGGTTCGTATCCTCTCATTCTAAATTTTCGTTTCTTCGTTCTCAATGTGAAGTCATTTTATAGACATCGACGGGATTAAAATCCGTTCTGATGTTGAGGGCGGTGCTTCCAAACGTTCGTACAACTACCGAGTAGGTCGCATGGATTCTAGATATCCAACGTGATGCTCACTCTCTCTCTCTCAGGTGGTCATGACAAAGGACCAAGTGGAGATGGATATGCGTGGCAGATGCTCAGCCGGCCAGAAAATGTTGGCGTCTATCATCATCCGTCTCGCGCTCTCTGATTCTTTCGGCCAAAATTGCGGCATCCTCGCCCTGGATGAGCCGACGAATGCTTTGGATACAGAAAATATCGATGCACTCGCTGCCAGTCTCGTGGAGTGAGTGTTCCATTCCGTCGTTCCACGCGGCAGCCTCTCTAAATCACTGTAGCATCATCAACGAAAGGAAGAGCCATTCCAACTTTCAGCTGATTATCATTACCCACGATGAGAACTTCCTCCGAAGGCTTGGTCAAAGCGATGTTATGGAGTATTATTGGTGTGTGGTCTTATTCATCTACTAATTTTATCACTCACGTCTCTCTTGATAGGCGAGTTTCGAGAGACTCGCGTCAGAAGTCTGTCATAGAGCGTCAGAGGTTTAGATAGAGTTCCCGTATCTGCACTTTCTAATTTCTCCAACTTACATAATTCATATCGTTCGAAATATTCCAGTTTTCAATTCGCGATCCTTGAATCAGGCGATTACATAAAAAGCCTATATGGTGATCTCGGTAAAGGGACCACTGTTTTGGCAAACCGTCCTTTAATCATTGTTCAAGTTGTAACCCGTCGTAACCTGGTGAAGGCCGAAGGAGCCAAGTTCTGCCACAACTGATAATCTCAAGTTATCTCAAATGCTCCGGCAAGAACCACTTCGTGAGATAACTTACCATATGTGCGTTTCCGGTGACAGCGCTTGACCATTGTCTCTCCAGATGGATCTTTCTTTCTGTCCTCTTGAGGTACGCGGCCAGCACCTTGCCACATTATTCGCAAATCATCATCGTTTGGTTATCTTGCGCACATATGGATTGCGTAGCACGGTCACTTGCACTGGTCTATTCTGTATGTGTATCGCTCTTCAACCACGCGGTCGCTTTGACATCTATACGTCAATAATTCTATCAACTCTATAGCTAACGGGCCCTCGCCACGCGACTTTGAACATCAGTTTTCTAGAGCTGTGGCAGAAATACGGCCTTCCGCTGTCGTCTGTAAATTATGTCCTGGTTACAGATCCTGTTTGGAGCAAGGTAGACCTGCGCACTGCAGGATGGCAGATCCGATTTAGGGATCGCCGAGATGGTAACCGTCTAGTGCTACCAGCGCGCAGCACGGAATTTTTAGCTTTAAACTGGTTACCGAGACTGGTGAAACTGTTTTCGAATGGACAAGATTCAGTTGCTCCCCAACAGGACCGCGTGCCGCCTTGAACATTTACCAACAGAATTCTATTCTCCATCGCCATTCAGCAATTCCTTTTGTATCGACCAATGTGGATGGATTTATCAAGCTTCACTGCCCTCTGTTAACGACGATTGTCATCAGCTGTTGGGTATATAGAGTTGCAGGTCTAACTCAAAGACCACCCAACCCACGCCCCACTTCACCATCGCTTCATAGATGCACTCCACGGGCCTGAACTGGGATCTTCTTCGTGGTCTGTCGCCCGACGAGCAGAGCTTGTTCTACAATTATGGAATTGGGGAGCGACTCCAATCTCCCTTCGCTAGCGTCCATGAGGCTTTCGAATTCCACGCCGTCCGACATCCTAATTCGATAGCTGTGGAGGACTTCCAGCAGCGGATCACTTACGCCGAATTGGACCGTCAGGCCAATTGTCTTGCAACCCAGTTACGTGCTAGAGGAGTTCTCCCTGGATCTCGTGTGTGTCTACTCGTCGAGCGCTCTATCTTCATGGTTGTCGGGATCATTGCCATCCTCAAAGCGGGGGCAGCGTACGTTCCTTTGGATGGAAACATCGTCTCGGATAGCACCCTTCGCCACGCCTTGACGGACTCTGGGGCTTTGATCGTCGTCGCGCAGCGCAAGTTCACTGAACGCGTGAACGCGACCCCCACTATCTGTCTGGAGGACTCTATCTGTCACCATGAACCCTCGACAAACCACGGCCTCGAGCAGAAGGCCGTTTCCAAGACAAGCGGTAGTGCCTACATTATTTATACCAGCGGTGGGCGGCTTGTCGCATCTTATTCAGTTTCAGATATTTACTAATCTTTTAGGGACTACGGGTGTGCCCAAGGGTGTTGATGTCACACATTCCAATGTTACCAATCGTAAGTTTTGGGCTTGAACGCGCTTCCGGTTCTTATTGAATTCACTTCTATCACGAAGTCGTATGTCTTGCACCGGGAAACTTGGGCATGGGCCCTGGCATTCGAGTTTCGCAGCTCATGAATATCTCATTTGACATGGCAGCCTGGGTGAGTATTGATGTACCTTGAATATACACGAGCTCAACCTGGGATCTAGGAAATTCTTGGAAGTTTGTGCAATGGAAGCACCCTCTGTCTCAGGGGGAAAACCTCGAAGGAATGGCGTGCCGTCATGAAAACTGTGGACGTTGTCATCGCAACTCCTTCAATGCTAGCTCCTCATAACCCATCTGACTATGCGACGATCAAGGTTGTCGCAGTTGCAGGGGAACCTTGCCCAAAAGGTGGGGATTGAGCTACACGTCGAAACACTTTCTATTAATCATACACTCCGGCATTTAGCCTTGGCGGATAATTGGTCAAACACCGTTGATTTTTATAATTGTTGCGGTCCTACAGAGGTACGCTTGCCATATTCTCCTCGCAAGAAATTTTCAGCTAAGCCATGCCATCTCAAGGTCACCATTGTGAATACGATGCATTTGCACCGTCGCGACAAGCCTCTAGGGATTGGTGGTCCCATACCTAACAACACGGTCTACATACTGGATGATCAGATGAGCCCAGTAAAAATTGGAGACGCTGGTGTCATGTGGGCTGGGGGCGCTTGTGTGACTAGCGGATATCTGAACCTACCAGATAAAACCGCAGAGAAATACAAACTCGATCCATTCTTGAATGACGGGTAAGCCACACCTCATCACCCTTTGCTTTTCACCTCATCTAATTTCATAGATCTTTCATGTTCAATACCGGTGACCTGGGCCGATGGAATCACGAAGGAAATCTGGAGCACCTCGGTAGGGTTGACCACCAAGTCAAAGTTAAAGTAAGCCTCGGCTAGTATTCCAGAGCTCCCGGAATCCTGACGGATCAACGACTTCAGGGATTCCGAGTTGAGCTGGATGGAGTCGCTTCAGCAATGGAGGTAAGCTATACATTTGTTGCATTTACAGCGTCCTTATGATCACCGTAGACGTGTCCGGGTGTCTACGTCGCCGCTGCTGTCCTCATAGATGAGGAGCTATGGGGCTTTTTCTCTCCCTCGACAGCCGAAATCGAAGATGTCAAATCCGCCACCGCTCGAGTACAACCTTACTATGCTGTTCCCACCCGCTTCATGCGCCTTGATAAATTCCCAGAGACAGCGTGTGTTGTGCATATTCACTTTTGGATTCCCTCCCACTTACCTGCTTCTACAGTAATGGGAAGGTTGACAAGAGAATGCTCGAACGAATGGCTCGGGAACAATCCTCTGCACAGCTCGAATCATCCACTTCATCTATCACCACTGTAACGAACAACAGCACAGTGGTCAGCCTCCACTCCGGCGAAAAGGAGAAAATCGACGCATCATCACTCGAGGGCCAGAACGCGTGGGACGGATATCTGGATGACACTCTTCCTGAAAAGACGCAAGGACGGTCTATTCGGAACCTCCGTCACCAGATCCTATACCTTTACCGACGTCTCTTCGGAGTGGTATTCTTGGTCAATTTTGGCCTGTTCATCGCCGTTGCGGTGAAGGGAGCCAGCGCAGCCGAAATCGGTAAAATCGTCATCGCAAATCTTTTCGTAGCAATTCTTATGCGCCAAGACTATGTTATCGACACATTCTTCACGGTTTTCACTGCAGTTCCGCCATCGTGAGTCCTTCAAGTTTCAAAACCAGAATAATTCTCATGCCATATTCCAGGTGGCCGATGGCCATACGCAGCGTTTGTGCCCGAGTGTATCATATAGGCGGGCTGCATTCTGGATGTGGAGTTTCGGGAGTGCTTTGGCTCATACTTTTCACCGCTCAGGCCACTATTGAAATGCTGCAAAATGGACCGGTAAGTTGTGTCTATGTGGCAATTTGGCACGAAACTGATTTATCTCCTTTTAGACATCTCCCGCCACAGTTGGTGTGACGTATGCGATCCTTGCCCTTCTTCTTGGCATTCTTGCCTTCGCTTACCCGAGGGTGCGAGTCAAATTCCATGACACCTTTGAGGTCAGCCACCGTTTCATGGGATGGACTGCCACTGCTCTTGTGTGGGTACATGTGCGTTGAACTTTAAAAAGCTTCCTTGCAATCAACTCTGAGATATTGCGCTATAGACCGTGCTCCTCACCAACGACTATAGGCCTGCCGAGCAACCGCTTGGCAAGGCCTTGATCTCGTCAGCGCCTTTCTGGCTTTTAGTCGTCTTGACGGGTGATTCTCCCTCTGTTATTGTTATACCCAATGCTGATGTGACTTCAGGCTCCCTCATCCTGCCGTGGGTTAGGCTTCGTAAAGTGCCGGTCCGGGCGGAGGTGCTTTCACCTCATGCAGTTCGACTTTATTTCGATTATGGTACGTGGTAGCGTTATATGATGTTCACTGAAGTCTCACCTAAATTCCATCAGTCACACCGAAGCCTGGAAGTTTTGTTAGGCTGTCCACCAGTCCATGGACCGAGTGGCATGGATTTGCGACCGTCGCAGAACCCGGAAAGAAGGGATTTTCCGTCATATGCAGCAAAGCTGGTGACTGGACGGCAGATCAAATCGCTCATCCACCGACTCGTCTTTGGGTCCGAGGGATACCGACCTTCGGCGTCATGCGCATCGTTCCGATTTTCCGCCGCATTATTGTGGTCGCAACCGGTTCAGGTATTGGACCGTGTGCGCCTCATATTTTGGACCCAAAGGTTCCTATGCGTCTCCTATGGACCGCCCCAAATGTTCGCGAAACATTTGGCGACAAGTTGGTGGACTCCATCATGGCTGCTGCACCTGATGCTGTGATTTATAGTACGTTGCATCCCTATCCATGGCGTTAACAACTAAGTTTCTGGGATACAGATACTCGCAAACAGGGGAAACCAGATATGGTCAAACTGACGTATCGAATGGTGAAGGAGTTCGACGCCGAGGCGGTTGTCATTATTTCCAACCAGAAGTTGACGGAGAAGGTGGTATACGGAATGGTTAGCCGGGGTATACCTGCCTTCGGAGCTATCTGGGACTCGTAACAGCATTTGGGAAGACAGCAGAAGCACTGCGGTCTGACTGGGGCGACAGAAGGCTGAGTATGCACACATCCATTCAAAAAACCGATGCGGTTGATTTTTTAGTTCGCCTTCTATGACTTACTTTTCTATTCTATCCTCTCCATCTTTCATCTTCACAAGTTATCCCATCGTACCACTGCTTGTTACCATCTACACTCTTTGACATTTGTACACTGACCCTATTTCCCAACAAACTCCAGAGCGTCCACTAGAAATTAATGCTCGAGTGACACCGATTATGTATTTATGGCTACTCAACTGAATTGCTTCCGATGTCCTTTTATTTTATAAGTATGTCCTGACTGCTCCTTGCTGAAGTCTTGTCCTCAGAGAGTGATCCTGTCTGATTATAATAATCCCACACAGAACCAGTGTTGGCAACCGTCGTCAAGAGGTCAAGGTGTGATCATCATGTGATCATTGATGCTCACGTGCATGACGTTGACGCGCGACATGTCATACACCTTCTCGGTCATCGAAGGCAAAATTGAGGATGGTTCCGGGGGAGACTATATGTACTAGAATAAATTGTGGTGGCTTTCTCTCCAAGTGCTTCCAATTCACGTCCACAGCCTGCACTCGCGAACATCTGGCATCCCCAGCATTCAAACAACATCAGGCTATTCTTCTCTCCTACGCCCTCAGAAATTTTCCGCAGCCCTCACCGAGTGCTGGTGCATTGGAGAACAAGGCCTTAGCAATGAATCCCACTTCCAAGACTTCATGAATGATACCAATGGGTTTTCTGCATCGGACGACATGTAATCTGTTTATTTCTTATGTTACCCCTGCTTAATTTCAATGATACCGCTTTATAATGGTCCTAAACATATTATAGCCTACTTCTATGCAGATAAATATCATATTTTGTGTTGTTACGATGATTTTGAATGTGAGCTTACTCGAGTGATGTGAACCTCGGCGTTGCGGCCCAAAATGGTAACTGATCACGTTCTGACCCTTGACTCGTTGACTTGACGGGTCTGACCCGAGACTCGAGAGTCAAGAGGTCTGACCGGAGTCAGACCTCGCTGAGTCCATCACTGCACAGAACCTCCCCCTTCCGGCACCTCTTGGTTCCTCTGGTCAATCCAATGCTTCTGTCTACTAACATACACATTGTATCTCATGAGACAGCCCGAGATCAAGCAATTGCCACGGCGCACATCTCGCAAGGCTCGACGATCAGTACCTTTTCGTCACTCGCAACTGTGCTGTTACCGTCACAAAAGGGACGCAGGTGTGATACGTGTTTCCGAGCATCGTCAGAGCAGAGGACGTTGCGAAAGTGCACAGGATGCGCATCCTACTGGTACTGTGATTCTCAATGTGAGCCTATTTGAGCCCTGATCAGTTTTTTTTTCGCGACTTCACTAACTCCCTCAAGGCCAAAATGTCCAATGGAAAGCCCATCACAAAAAGCTTTGTAGTTCCTACCACCAGTTCACCACGTCCTACGCATTCCAGTCCCTTCCATCTCACGAACAGCTAGATGCGCTTCTACTTGCTCATCTGCTTGCTCAAATATCTGCCTCCGGGCAATCTTCGCAGGACGACTCTTCGCCGATGACTGTACTTCGTTCTCTCATACCGGGGCCTCAAGCCGGTGCATTCGTCCTTCCTATCCCTGGACTGAAGCCTCCTGTATCTCTGGAGTCCGCAAAATACCTGTATTCAAGATTCGGTAACAACAACTTTGCAATACATTCACATCTTATCACCATTGGACACGGAATATTCCCCCTTGCAAGTCGTCTCTTCAACCACTCCTGCTCCCCCAATGCCGCCGCAAAATATGCCTTTGCGCCGAGTACGCCAGTGACAATGGAGGTAGTGGCACTTCAAAACATTCCTCAGAATGAAGAAGTACGAGTCTAGATTCGGATGCCAGTCGCATCGCCTTGCTAAGCATGGTCCATCAGATATGCTTGCCGTACCTCGATCCCGCTCTGCTTCAAACCCGCCAAAAGATATTCGAGTACACGTACGGATTCCGATGTACATGCCCATCTTGTCGCAAAATGGAACTCCTAGGCGAAATCCCGTCTCCCCCAAGCCGACCAGAGGATCTGACATCCGTAGCAAAAACCTTGCGCAAGTTCGTTGGTCTTGGGGCCTGCCGAGCAAGCCGAAGGAAGCGATACCACAATCGTTACTATGTGTCTTCCATGAGACATATCTATCAAACCTTTCGGAGGAGTTCAGCAAATCCTCACACGAAGGCCAATACGACGTAGCACTTGATGCTGGTATTGCTTTGCTCGGGGCATACATTATGATCTATCCACCGAACTATCCTCAAGTAGGTGAGAGAAATGCGTTGTTTTATTTAGCGTCAACCGCCTAACGAAAAACAGGGATGCACCTTTTGGAGCTGGCGAAGACGGCGTGGAATATGTTCATTATTTCAGGGGAAACCGACGCTGAGGCAGCGCAAGTTTTGATGGGCGCGCCTCGCTCTGGTATGGCCCAGGCAATGGTGGAACAGGTACAAGTATTTCTGAACATGGCTTGCGACACCCTGGTGGTGTACGGATCAGAAGGAGACGAAGATGGACCTTTGGAGGAGATAAAGACCTTGCAATCACTCCTAGATACCTAGGTTTCTTGCTCAACACATAAATTACAGTACGTCTTCTATAGTTGTCTGCTGTAGGAAGCTGGTAACATGCATTATTGCCGCCAGCAGTCGGTTCCTGCCCGCTTGGCGCAGTTGTACGTTCTCCGAATATCTTTGGGGTTTTTTTCTTCACTGTATCAGCCAGGACTGAACCCCTGCCAGTTACTGTCCAACACCATAGGCTGAATCAATCGGCGTCTCTCTTTGCTCTGGAATTCCCCACTCACCTGACAACTCATCACATTGGATTCTTTCTGTAAATGAATGATTATCGCGGAGCCTTTCCACTACCATGATCCTTCTCATTCTCATCGGTGAAGAACGAGCGCATCGGTTAGCGTAACATCCGAGTCGAACCCTCCCAACTTAGCTCCCAAGAGCTCCCAAGGCCGCATTGAGGCCGCCGCTGCCGGTGCCTCCGACGAAGAATACTACCCGAAGCAAATCTCCCAGTACGAGATGCATAGCCGTTTCTAAGGAGATTATGTCTGCCTTCTTGTCCAGACGGCACACACTTATCCGTAATCACGCGGCTCACCAAATGTTCATTCATCGGCGGACATAGCTGGCGATGGATCGTCGTAACAGCAGATGTCCAAGAAACCACAGAAGTAGGGAAAGATCCAGGTGGAGAAGTAGCCAAGAAGTAGCCAGAAGTAACAATTGGCGACGGATGGTCGTAACGGTAGATATCTGACTCGGAGGATATCATGAAATAATTATTGAGCTTCAACTTGAAGACCGCGTTCCATGGGGCTGAATACCAAGATGAACATGTGGTCGCAAAGATCCTGCAAAGCAATCTATATCGGTATATACTATATACAAAGGGCAAGCCATCACTCCTCTCCAAAAAGCCGTTTTCTGCAAACATACATGCACATTTTTGAGCAAATATCCATCTCACCCTATTGGACGGAGCGAGTACTCACATTCTCACCGGTGTCTCGCTAAAGAACGTCTTCCCCCCAACCATCTCGCGCGTCCACACATCACGCATGAACCACCCTACATGACCCACAGCGCATCCCAGGAGGTCGCCAGCAGCCGCTTTCCACGTGCCGTTGAGCACCCAAGAGAAGGCGACAAGGGCCACGGGGAGGTATGGCGCGGTGATCGTGATGAGCCCGAAGAGCGATATGGGTGTTGTGGGGTGCCGCCGTGACCAGAGGTAGATTGGCACGAATGCGAGCGAGGAGGAGAGAAAGGGGAGGTTGAAGAGCGGCGCGACACCCTGTGATGCAATATAAAATTAAATTAGGTTGTGGGGTATCGAAGAGAAAGTCAGTGGGTGGCATTCTGAGGTGAGGATGGGGTGGACGCACAAGCAGCATTACGGAGGAGAGGAAGAGCAGCCAGAAGTAGTCTGCTTTGCGGTTTGCAAACGAGGATTCCTCTAGCATGCGGCTATACCGCATACTGCGGATGACCACACCAGGATTTCAGTTCATGGATTCTACCAATGGAGATTGAAGATTTGTGGCACGCACAAGAAGAAGAGATGGAAGACAAAGTCCAGCGATATTGGCCCAAAGTAGAAAAACGTCGTGACAGCGCGCCATAGCTAAGGAATGCCCGGTCCAATGCTCAGTGTCTCGACTCTCAAGATATATAGTGCATGTGTTCTTGACTCACCTGGAGATTACTGAATGCGCCCTTGGGGCTGTAGTACAGCTGGAGCGTTGTCACGATATGGCATTGCTACAACCCAGGCCGAGTCACCATGAGTATCTAGCATGGCTCCGAGTCTGAACACGAACCACAGCCAAGCTCGTTATAACGGAGAACGTCAACCATCCACGTGTGACGGGGGGTATCTGGTTGAACCAGGCTTCAATACCGACGGGCATTGAAAGTTGATTGAAGGGACCTTGGGTGGAAATGTGCAAACTCAGGCGAACCAGAACAGTGAGGGCCACGGAGATGTACACGTTGAGGCCGATCAAACACGTCACAGGGTGCATGGTTTTACACAAATGCGAAAGTTTTACTGTACGACGCAACCTTTATAACGGCTTTACGAAAGTGTTAATACACAACGTTTATCAAGGGAGCATCTTAGATATTGAAGTCGTGTGGTAGTGATACATATATATGTAAGTCCCAACGAAAAAACCAGTAGGTACTTAGACTGTGTAGAACGCAGGTATATAGTGGCGCCTGGCCATTCGAAAAGATAGAACGAGTCATTTGTTTTACAGTACATACTGAACCTCGTAAAATGGAAACAAATATGAGGGGAGCACAGATAAATGTCCTAGTTAACATTTGGCAACGGTATGGCGACTGGCGCAGGGGCCGTCGTCCAACTGACGACCCACCAAGAAAAAAGAACCCTAACGCCATCTTACTGTAAAGCATATTTGTGTTGAATCACAAATCGTTTTCGTGATCATAGTTACACAGCGATGCCCTTGAAGCTCGAAGGCGGGAGCTTTGCATGAGAGCTCTTACGCGCAGCAGCAGTAGCCGCCGCCGCTGCCTGCTCTGCCTCAAGCTTCGCTGCACGTAACGCCGCGCTTCTGTTCGTCCGTGGCGGAATGCTAGGAGCGTTCGAGATCGACGCGACGCTGCTCGGGCGTGGGCGCGCTTTCGCGGCGGCTCTTTCGTCATTTGCGATGTTGGTGGCATCGGAGATCATTCCGGAGGTCGTGCGTGGGGCAAGGGAAGGCCGGGTACCGGACACGGATGCGGAGCGCTTGGGACGTGATGGGGCAGAAGACTGGCTTTGTTGGGTTTGTTGGGCGTGGCCATTGGGGCGCGGCGTTGGGGCAGGGGCTGGCGGTGTGGACTCTGGCGGTGTGGACTTCGAGGACGTCAGGGAGCCTTGGGAGGCGGTTCGTGCCAGACCTGGAAGTTTTGGCGCAGTGGCCCCACGGACTGGTACGTCGAAGGTTTGGTAAAATTAAACCCGTTAGTTAGTGAACAAAGTGCACTCACACATGAAAGACGACGGCGGACCGTGTTCCTTCTGCTGCCTCAATGCCGCACTCTTGTTAAGTCGTGGAGCCACAGTCGGCGCCTTGACGCTCGCTACCACAATCGACTCCCTCCTCTTATGCCCTGGCACCCCCTCAAACGTCTGCTTTACTGACTCCTCCCAACTCAACGTTCTCCTTCTCGGACTTTCCTCCGGTTTGATACCCAGCCTCAACGACGCCGCCCTCGTCATCCTCGGGGCAATCACCGGCGCAGCCGTCGACGCCACCGTTATAGTTTCCCGGCGCTTATGACCCGGCACATTCTCGAACGTCTTCGCCAGCTGCTCCTTCGACAGCGGTCTCCTTGGCCCCGACTCCGTCTTCTCAACGACAATCCCAGCGCGCAGCGCCGCCGCACGGCTCATGCGCGGCACGATGTCCGGGACCGCGTTGGTAGCGGGAACGGGGCGGGCGCGGAACGCCCCTGCCTTGCCATTGCTAGATCCCCCACCAACGGTCGAGGGGTTGGTCCCGCTGGAACGGGACGCGGCGTACCCTTCGTCCGTCGCGCCGGTGCGCTGCTCGGCGGAGTCGACGGAGCCGTAGCGGGCGTCGTGGTCTGGGAGGTCAGATGTGGGGAAGGGCGGGGACGACGCGAAGAGGGAGGCGATCTGGATTTCAGCAATTTGGGTGTCGGAGGAGCCCATAATGGCGTTTTGTTGGAGGGATTTACCGTAGAGCGCGCGCAGGGAATGGGGTGCGTCGCGGCGGGCGATGATGGGGTCACGGTCGCCCATGAGGGTGTTCCAGACTTCGACGGCGCGCCGGCGCTCGAGGACGTATACCCACACGGGGCCTCTGGAAAGATACATATGTACATTGTGAGTTGCGAGCAGAATAGATAATGAGAATGGTTCACGCACTCGGAGAAGGAAGCAGCGTCTTCGCCAAAGAGCTCGTAGAGCGTTTCCGGGTCCGTCTCAGTGTCGAACTCCATCTGTCTTTCCTTCACGATCTACACGTCCAGAAGAAATGCAAACGCAAAAGCAAGAGCATGGGCGACGGCAAAAGCAAAACGTGGGGTGTCAAGAAAAGCTTCTTTGAGTGTTTTCAATAGGGGAAAAACGAAGAGGATATCGAACCTCGAAACTAGCCTCCTGAATGCGGGGTTCGATGTCGAAGCGGTGCGCGAGGGCATGGGTCTTGATGATGGCGACAGTGCGGGTAACGGGGTAATTGGTCGTCGGTGAATGGTGCTTGCCCAACGATAAACCAGCGAGGGCGTCATTAACGCCGTCTGTAACTACGTCCGGTGTGTATGAAAGAGCGTCAGGGGATGCGCGGGGCGAGGACGGGGTGGACATTTGGGAAATACTTGGGGTTGAAGAAGAGAAGGAAAAGCGAGGGGAAGATCAGGAAAGAAAGAAAGTGGTGTAGAATATGTATAAAAGGTAGAAGTGTGATGAACAGTGAACACAGTCAAAGATGAACTCTGAACTGACGATGTCGAATATTCCGATCACGGTGGCGGCTAGTCGGACCTCGGACACCATGACAACCCAACGAGCAGGGCATACTATTTGCCCAAGTCATGAGGCGTTCACGGGTCCTGTACTGTAGTGCCGTGTGGAGGAACTCACTAGCGAACACGGAGGAGAGCTGGTACTGGTGGCGGGTTAAAAGCGAGAATGAAGTGCGATCGATCGCGTTATGTTCATTGTTGTTCCTGAAGGGCAAGGCCGGGGCATCAGTTCTATGCAGTGGCGTAAAATGTGCAGTAATAATGCGTGCAATAATTATGGATACAACCCGAATATACATATGATCCTCCACATCTAAATAGTGGTAGTGGCATGCAATGTCCAACAGCCGTCGGCGTACCGCGATCCCCAGAACCTGCCAGTTACCGCGATGCCCACCACTTGCCAATCTTGGCCGCACTGTACCGCAGGCTCTTCCCAACGCCTGCACTGGCAATGCCCTTGATAGTTTGCACGGTCGCCGGGTACCGCACAATTCTGCTCATCTCTGTCAAGGCGTCAAGGTATTATCAGAACGCGTCGTTACGCGAGTGATACCAAGCAAAAAAAGCTCACCCTCCGTCAACACCGCCGGCAGCTTCTCATCGCCCGCCAGCCTGGCCCAATACGCGATCTCATCCGCCTCATAAGGGGGCACATCCCTGCCATTCCTCGAATAGTTATTCCTCACCGCCACCGCCAAATTCGAGGGCAGCTTCTTCAGGAGGGCCGCCCTCGCCTGCGGTGCCGCGTCCTGCTGAATCGTATCACTCCACACGGGCCAATGCACACCCGGGAGCCCCACCGCGAGCCTATGGTACAGCTCCTTGAACTGCTCGCCCTGCTTGCGCACGATGTTCGTTACCTTTCCCCTATTCTCTGCGGGGAGCCACATGCGCGGGTCGCCCGAATAAGATATGCCTGCTATGCGCTCGAAGAGCTGCGTCTCGGGGAAGGAGGGCGGGAGTGTGAGGAGTGCGGCGCGCACGGCGGAGGTGAGGTTGACTTGTTGGGTGAGGCGGACACGCGCGTCGTCCTTGATGATCCGCAGGGGCTTGTGCATCCGCCCAGCCAGGTATAGTGATTTCCAGTTTAGGAGATCGGAGCAGAGGTTGTCAACGGTGGTGACGCCATACTTTATTCGCTGTAAAGGAAGGAGGTGCGCGGTTGGCGGGATGAATAAGACGCAAGTAAGGACGACGTACCACGCCGTTCATGGGGATATAGGCGTTGAACCACACGCCGGGACCGAGCTCCTGTAATCGCGAGACGTAGTCCGATCCCAGCATGCGCGCATGCAGCGGGTAGTGGTGCGGGTGCTGGTGCATGTTAATCGAATGGAAATGGGCTGGGTGGGTCACTGCGAACATAAAGTCGAGCATCGGCGCGTCGTCGGGTGCGGTCGCATTGGAGTAGCCATCCTGCTCAAAGACACCCGAGCCATACGCAAAGGCATAGCGGATGGGAGCATCGAACTGCTCGACGATGGACTCGAGGAGGGCGCGGGTGCTGTTGGACACGGGGAGGAGCTGGTTGCGGCCGAAGCTCGGCGGGAGAGTGGGGAGGGCCTGGAGAGACTGAGACACTGCCGGCCGCGGGCGTAGGTAGAGTGCTGAACGGGGTTTGGGTTTAGGTTTGCTTGGCGGCGGCGGCGGAGCATCTGGTGACGAGCGAATGGCCTCTGTGGCGAGAAAACGGACAGCGACGACAGGAAGAGAACGGGTGCGCGGGTTGCGGGAAACAGTGAGCATAGCGGCAGCGATAGATTACAGATGAGAGCAGGAGGAGAACGGTAGCGAGACGAAAACGGCGAAAACGGCAAGCTACACCCCCGCATAAATAACTGTAAATACCACTCCTAATCTAGTCCCCTCCCGCCACACTCGACGTCCGGCTGCCGTACCCCGTCCTGCGTTTGCTATTCGCAAACCCCAGACTCACTGCGCGGCCTCCCAGCTGCCGGTGGCTCCCCACAGCGCCATGTGGTATATGAACATCGCTATTTTCACTGCCCGCCGCCCGGCTCTCGGACCTGGCCAACCCTGATCCGAGGCCCCCAAGCGCCCATGCCACCTCGACGCCGCTCTTCATGCTCCATAGCCATGTGAGCACAAAAACGGGCGTGCACACAAGGACGTTGAGGACAGAATATATGTCTGGGTATCGTGTCGGCGGGGCAATGAGCAGCTCGGCGACGTGCAGGACGAGCGCTGCAGAGTACACGGCCTGAAAAAGAGAGTAAGTTGTGGGGATTAGGAAGGAAGGGAAAGAAAATAGGCAAGTTTCAAAAACGGCTCACGGCGGAAAGGGGTTGGATGAGTGATTTTTGCGGGATCCGGAACGGGTTGTGTCCAACGAGTCTGTTCCACAGCAGGAGAGTCGCAATGTACTGTACCCCCAGCCCGTCTTTTTTGAGCAGTGGCCACATACTGTACAAACACCATCCAAAATTCAAATCAGTGAATCTGTATCTAATCGCAAGCCTATACGCGCACCTGAACACCGCAGCATTGTTAACGAGCACGCCCCACGAGTAGACGGACGAATCGACGGGCGCCGCAGAGAGGAGGAGCGTGATGGGGAGGAGCGGGAGGAGAATAGTCTTTTCGTGGACCTGGAACGAGAACAGGAAGAACGACATTGACGAGTTGAGCAGTGCGTAGGGGAGCAACGGGAGGAATGGCGCCTGTTTCTCCTTCGCTTTCGCCGTCTCCTTGCGTGATGTGGAGGCCGATTCTGATGTAATAACCGTCGTGGCCGTTGTCGTCGGCACCCTGAACACAAAACCCGCTCTCAACAACACCGCGACACCAGGTACGAACCCGAGCGCAGTGAGGCCCGCAGACCACCTCACCAGTCTTGTGGGGTCCGCCCACCTCTTCCACTTGAACACAACGTTACTTGCGCACCAGAAGTTCGCGACCTTGTCCTCGAAGAGGCCACGTGCGAAAGGGAAGATGCGGGAGACGGGCGCGAAGAGGCCGGAGGGGAAGGGGGCGAAGGGCGGGAGGAAGGGCAGGAAGAGGAGGAGGAAGGTTAGGGTGGTTAGGCAGGCGAGGCGGAGGAAGAGTTTTATGCTGAGCAGGGGTGGGCGAGTTAGTTATGCATATATAGAGTACAGGGGAAGGGGAGGCAAAGAACACGCACCCGTCTCTAGCGCCGAGATAGACACATTTGGCGAGGAGGTACGATCCGATTGCGGGCGCGTAGTAGAGCGCCATCTGCTTGAACCCAAGGCTCAACACGAAGCACACTGCGCCAACAAGGTCGTGGCCCATAGCGAAGAAGTTGATTGCCAGAAGAGTGAGCCCGAGCATGACGGAGTTGTATTGGAAGTGGCCAGAGTCGATGAGAAGGAGCGCGGGTTGGAAGAGGAGGGTTAGGAGGGCGATATTCTGGATCAAGATTGAAGAAAGTTGAGTCGCTGGAGGACAACGGAGAGGGGCAAGAGGCGCACCTGAGTCCTTTTGGAACGGCTCGCTTGCCACGTCCATGCGAACATGACGAGGGCGGGGATGTACACCACAAGATCCAACGCCAGGACAGTAACGCGCATGAAAACTTTACTACCCGGGGTCTCTATGCCCCTCGATGTATCAAGCGCGAACCACGCGGGCTCAATCCACGAACCACTACACAACGCACATGAGCCAGAAGAAATGAAAGGAAAAAGGAGGGCGCACATTTTACCACACACCCACGAAACATACGCCGTCAGCGGCGGATAATCCAAGCCCCAGTAGCCCAGATCATATCTATACCACTCCCGCACAGGCAGATGGATCGTAAGTTCCATCCAATGGCGCTGCGCCTCGAAATCGCCGTACATGGGGGGCGTGCCCTGCCCGGAGTACCCGCCGAGGCCCAGGGTCGCCTTGACGAGGAGCGCACAGATGATAGAGGAGGGCACGACGTAGGAGCGGACATTGGACTTGTGCATGAAGCGGATGAAGCGGCGGCCGAGGCTTGAGCCGTCTTGTCCATCGGAGTGCGATTGGTGAGAGGATTCGTGGTGGGCGAGGCGAGCGATGCTGCTGGCAGCGCTCCCGCTGCTCCCCGGGCGGAAAGGGAGGCCCCCAGAATGCGACTGCGAATGGGAGAGGTCCCGGTGCAGCAGTGCGCTGAAGCTCGTGGCGTTAGAGTACGATCTCGAGCGGGGGCGGTGGTGGGCGTGGGACGTTCCTAGGCCTGCCGTCGAGCGCACGGAGGCGGGGGAGGCGCCGCGCGAGGAGATGGGGGAAAGAGGGGGTGTGCGGAGCCAGTGCTGTGAGGCGGAGCTCTCGATGAGATGGCGGCGGGGTGTGGGCGCGATGATCTCGAAGTTGGAGCGGTCGCGGTCGGAGGAGTCTGCGAGGGTTCTGTGTGAGAGATGGATCAGTGAATTCTACCATTCAAAGTGGAACTTACTTTGAAGGCATCGACGGGCTACTACTGACAATGGGGTGCACGCTGATGCTGGCAATGGGGTCGACCCTGCCAGAGCCGGTCGACGACGTCCTTAGGCGGGAACCGGTGCGTCTGCGCGGCTGCGGTTCATCGGGCGGCAGAGCAGACAGTTCGTCCATGATCAACGTGAACACTGCGAGGCTCGGTTATAACCCGGCGCGACGTGGTATTTCAAATTCACATCATAATACAACATATCTCTAGTCTGTATGTATTCAATCCACATCCTTGCCCTCCACGACGATCTGCCCATCTTCCGAGAACTTGACGTTTTTCTATCGCAATGTAAGGTCAGCGGAACGAACCAGTCACAAAGGCAATACGACACGACGCGCGGGAGCAGGCGTTGATCAGAACCCACAGAAGAGCAAGTTGAAGGAGGGGGAGGCACGTATGGAAGCAAAGACGCACAGGGTGTGATGACGACTTTCCGATATACTTCGTGTGATCTGTAATAATGATACGAGGATGAGAATCTTGTATGGCAGTAAGCATTCAGAAATAGAAGTAGCAGCACTCACATCCATACGCAACCAGCTCACCCGCAGGGTTGGTAAAGTCCACGCGGGTGTACGCGAGAGATTTTCCTGTCGAATAGGCTCAGCATATGCCATAAACATTGAACCTTGCCGCATATTATGGCACGGATTTGAGTCATGCCATGCATGGCGTGGTGAGCAGGTGCGCCACTCACCTAGGCCAGTCACCACCGCCTTGGCATGCAGCACATCGCCTGCGCGGCCAGCGGGGCGCACGAAGGACGTCCCGATGTCGGTGGACACGCCGGTCATGTAGTGGCCTTTCGTGGCGACTGCGAGGGAGCCGAGTGTATCGGTGAGGGAGAGGATGAGGCCACCGTGCACTGTAAAACCGGGTCAACATCCAGTTGGTAAAATAAGTGCTTATATACCTGTCTATCTCAGAGGGTTAAGAGTTGCTTGGCAATTTGAGAGGAGGATTCATCACACGCACCCCGACGCGATTCACTGGGGTTAACGCAATGGTGTCAGAGCTTGGAGAACCGCAGTATTAAATGTCTCCCGCGCGTACGATTAGATTGCTCGACCTTGAGGGAGACCTGGACGGCGCCGGGGGTTGCGTCGTGGATGACAAGCTATGGTGGGTGGGCGAATTGAGGTCACAGTGGTCCGCTACAAGAAGGAATGAGACGCAACGCACATTTGGGAAACACTGGGTGTCATGGCCTGTCATGTAGGGCTCAGCGGGGCTGCCCGAAGGAATTTAAAGGTGGCAGTATACGGACCTTTATTCTCGAGGAAGGAGCGCCAGACCTGCAGAGTGGTGAGCCCATACAAGCAGTAGAATGTTGGTGATGCGTACGCGGCGAGTGAAGCGCAAGCATGCAGAAGTGGTAGGGGCAGCCATGGACACGGAGGTAAGGCATGAGGCCGGCCCGATGCGCCATCGCGCTTAGTCATCGCGCTTTCTGGGCAACTTCGACGCAATCGGGGATGATGGGGAAGAAGTGGCGTCGATCCTGGAATCGCGTCGGCGTTGTCGGCCAGGCGTCGACCAGGCTTTGCGACACGTCCTGCCTGTATTTCTCCCGTTTGTCTCTTTGTTTGACATTTTGTGAATTCCCGTCATGTCACTCCGGCGACTCAGACCTCCATTACCGGCCCCTCATGATAATAACTCCTGAGCCTCCAGCTAATCTCCGAGTCTGCATCCCCCACTATGCGCATTGAAGACGGTTTCCAGCCAGTCAGTACCACTGCAGTCTTCCACAACTATCACTACACTCACTCAACCAGATCCCCTTCACGGAGGACAATCCATACACCTCCGATCCCGTTCTCCCATCCCTCCTGAAACGCATTATTCCAAAAACGTTAGTATCCACACATGCGTATGTCGCTCATCAAAACCCATCTCTGCCTGCAGTGCTTTCAAAGAAATCGAGCCAGACCTCATCCGCCTCGGCCGCGATGTCATCACCAGTACGTCCGAGTCCTGCCAGGATCCCCCCGAGCCCTTGAATAAATCGTATTATCTTTCCCAGCAATCCGCGCCATGGGCTCTGGCACCCGCATCGCCGCTCCCACCCTCACGCAGTACGACCAATGGGGCCGCCGCGTCGACGTTCTCGAAACCAGCGAGGGCTGGCGGGACCTCAAGGCCATAAGCCAGCGCGAGGGCATCCCAGGTATCTTCTACGAGCGCACGTATGGCGAACACAGCCGTGCGTATGGTTTTGCCAAGATGCTGCTTCTGGTCGGGGATTCCCATGAGGTATGTCTTTGTGACTTCTCTTGTGGGGATCGCATACATGCTGGGGTATTTGGGTTTTAGGTGTTCTGCCCACTCAGTATGACGGATGGAACAGCGAGGGTGATTGAATTGCTGGGGTCACTGGAGATGAAAGAAAAGTTGCTGCCGCGGCTTATAAGGTGGATGTTGCCCTTCCCTTTCCCCGCCTGTTTGAGCATCCGCTAACCCGTACCCCACAGCCGCGACCCCGCCGTTGCATTCACATCCGGGCAATGGATGACGGAGGTATATTCTCTCGCCCTCAACTTGACATCTAGAAGGCACTCAAGCTTTGAACCTACAGCGTCCCGGCGGCTCAGACGTCTCGCAAACCGAGACGATCGCCACTGCCGTCGCTCCAGGGTACAAATCCAAATCCAACAACACCCTCGGACCCACATACACGCTCGACGGTTTTAAATGGTTCTCCAGCGCCACAGACTCACAAATCTCCGTAGCCCTGGCGCGCACAGGCTCCGTCTCCTCCGGCTCGCGCGGGCTCTCCCTCTTCCTCGTGCCCCTCCGCCTCCCACTCCTTCCCTCCCCCACTCCTTCCTCTTCCTCTGCGTCACCACCTTCTTCAACCTCCAACAACATCTACGTCCACCGCCTCAAATCCAAAATCGGCACACACGCCCTTCCAACCGCCGAGCTCTCCCTCCAGCACACCGAAGCCTACCTCATCGGCACCCCCAACCACGGCGTCAAATCCATCACCCCCGTTCTCAACATCACACGACTCTGGAGCGCCATCGCCTCCGTCGGCGCACTGCGGCGCTGCCTCGCCATCGCCACCTCCTACGCCGGCGTGCGCACTATCTCCTCGGGCGGCGCAGGCACGCGTCTCCTCCGGAACGCCCCCCTGCACGTGTCGCAATTGGCGCAGATCAGCTTGGTGTACCGCGCCCTCGTGCATTTGACATTTGGGGTCATACGGCTGCTTGGACGGGTGGAGGTGGGGACGGCGAGTAAGGAGGAGGGGAAGAGGCTGAGGATGCTCACGCCGACGGCGAAGGCCTTTGCGGCGGAGAAGGCGGTTGGCGCGATGGAGGAGGCTATGACGACCCTTGGGGGTGCTGGGTATATGGAGGAGAATGGGTTTGGGAGGTTGATCCGCGATGGGCTTGTTGAGAAGTACGTTTGACGTTGCGCGTTTTTGGATTTGTTTCTCTGTCTTGCGAATGCTGATTGATTGATTGCTTTTTACTTGCTTAGGATTTGGGAAGGCACAACTACGGTGTTGGCGCTCGACCTTGCGCGTGCTGCAGCGGACCCTGCAACGCTCGATTCATTCGTCTCCGTAAGCTTCATTTTTTTTCTTATACAAATGACTCGAATTAATATCAATCATCGCAGTGGGCCCAACAGACCCTTTCATCCTCTCCACCCACCCTCCTTCCCTCTCTCCGCGAGGCGCTCTCACTCCTCCAAACCGCCCTCGCAGAGCTCCACTCCTCCCTCGGCGCCAAGCCCATCGCGCCGCTCGTCCCCCGCCCCGCGCTCATCCTCACCGGATACATCGCGTCCAGCCTTTTCCTACTGGAGCACGCCGTGTGGGCGTGGGAAGCAGGCGACCCGGAGGCAGACGCGGAAGAGCGGGAGGTGCATGTCGAGGTGTTTAGGCGATGGGTGCTGGAGGGCGGGGTTGCGGCGGCGGTGGAGGATTTGAGGAGGGCTAAAGAGGACGGAGAGGGGAGTAAGGGCAGTGGGCGCAGGGTAAGGGACAATGAGAGGATTGTCTTTGGGAGGGCAAGGCCTAAATTATGATTGTGGCTAACGTAGATGGTCCTAGCCCAAGGCTCTCGATCATATATGGGACACTGGCAGGATGGGGTCGATTGTTAAGTTATAGTGGAGTAGCATTGATAAAAAATGCAGATTATCCGGTTCCGGGTCACGATGATGAGGGCGTGTATGGGACCAGATGGCAACTAGTGGGCAGGGAATTTGAGTAGATGACGAGTCCTCCACGAGGATGTGGCTCACCCAAGCGTTCCACGACCTCCCCATCCCGCCCGCGGCGTCAGATTCAGGAAAACAGGCTGCTCTGCCCGTAGCACCTTTATTGCGATGCGTTGCTGCATGATTCGAGAACTTGTTATCCACCACACCAAGAGACGAAGGAAGCACAAAAACGTACGCCTTCGTTTGCAGCGACGAGATCAGCCAAAGGTGTCAGAGACGATGATGAGAATGCCTGGTGTGTCAGAGGACCAAACTTCACTACTAGATCCTCGCGTTGGAGACCCTGCAGCCAAGATTACATTCAACACACGAGAAGAATCGCAATATATAAACGCACGGCATCTGCAGCAGGACTTCCCGGCGCCACACCATTGACCTTCGCAAACGGTCTCTGCTCACCGCTCGTGCCCACTTCGGACTTACTCACCACTGCCTTAGCAGGGTCGTAAATCGCCTCCAGCGCTTTCGCAATCTCCTCAGTCACCGCCTTCAGATCGTTCCGCAGCTCGATGATGCGCACCCGCGCGCCGCGCACAGCATACACATCGATGTCGGCGCGTGGAAACCCGTCGGCGTCCACGAGAGGCGTCTGCAGGGTCGAGTTGTTGTTGGCTTTGAGGATGGAAATCTGCGCTTCGATCTGCGCTTCGATATTGGACTTCTTGTCCATCAGGGCGCGGGCGTGGTCCATTGGAGTCGGCGGTGTCGGGGGTAGCTTAAATCCCATCTGCAACAAGTAAATTGGAATGGCCAGACTCCAGTCAGAAGTCTCCAGTCGTACGGAGTCCGAGTAATGACAAAAACCCTTCCCAAGGAGTCAAGTGATCCTTATTTGTTCTGCCAAACAATGCGCCCCCTATTGACACCGAATCAAAAGTGTGGCGACATCGCGTGTGGGGCGTGCAATCCAAAGGAAAGGGATGGGGGACTCCCAACGCTTGAGGGATCCGGACATCTTCTCGAAGCATCAGATCCTTTGGTGGAGTATGTTATTTCGTTCAATTCAACACTGGTAGTATACAGTGCCCTAAGCCCTTCAACAAGTGGTACAGTGCCTTTGATTGATTTTATTTCCAAAAAAGCATTTTTTTTTCACGTTCACCATATGCGACCTTTGGCCAGGCACAGGAAGCGATGCTTCCATTTTTTCAAGCGTTCAACCCAACGACCTTTCCTCGAACGATCTTGGACGAGCCAATGATACGCGATGCAACATGAGCCGCCTTGACCCCACTGCCAATCATTGCACCGAAAGTGGGACCCATCCGGTTGCATCCATCATGTTCTGAGAGCTCCATTCCTGTGGTACATCGCGCAATTTTCATGAGAAAAAGCCCAACACTCCTGATAGGCTCGATTAGCACTCACCAGTGAAGATCAGGCCGGGGACGACCTCGCGCGTGTTGTTTACGATCGCAGGCTCAGCGCGGTTCATATCCAGTCCGCGCATATTGCCAAGCTCTTTGTTCAGCCCAGCACTCACGAGCCGTTTCGCAGAGAACGCGCCCATAGGTCCATCGTGACCCGTGGCAGATATGATCACAGGTGCAGTAATCGTGTTGGGGTCCATGCAAGACTGGGTATCGTGGTTCAGCGCCACGAGCGTCCAGTTTGTCACGACTCCCGCAACGCGCTGCTCCCCGCGCCAGTCCTCGTGGATGATGAGGTCCTCGACCGCCGTGGCGTTCATCAAGACGACGTTAGGCTTCGCGAGCACTTTGGAGAGGAGAGTCGACGTGAATAGAGCGGCATGTTTGACGACAACAAAGGCGCCTTCGTCCTCGTATTCGACGCCGAGCTCACGCAGGAACCTGTCGGCGGGCTTGCGGATGACCTGCCCCAAGATAACAAATGAGTCACTTGAAAAGATATATTGATAGCCAAGTCACTTGCCATAGGTGACATCAGTTGCCCGCCTAGCCATGCGCCGCCACCTGGGGAGACGCTTGCTTCAATGATCGTGATCTTGAGCTATCAAATGGAGGGGTGTATTTGATCAATTAATTGTGCACTCGGAAATGAGTGGGCCACGAACCTCCGGATGCATGTTGGCCAATTGCCAGGCGCACGACAAACCAGCGCTTCCTGCACCGACGATCACGACGTCGGAGATGGCTCGCTCATACATGGCGTTAAAATATCTACAGAAAGGTTTGTATGTTCATGGAATATGAATGGGTGAATGGTGAACTCACCGCTTGATCATCGCGCGAGCGACTTGCGATTCTTCGATGGGCGCAAACTTGTACTTGCCCTGATAATTCTCAGAGACATCGTAGTCTTCTTCAGTCGAGCTAACAACGGGGTGAAGAGAGTCCAAATTGACTGGGGCCATGGTAGTGATAGAAAGAGGAGGTAATTGAATATGAAGATACGAAAATGGTGGAGCTACTCGGGAGGTTTAAATAGAGCTCCTGTGTGAATTTCCGACGGTTTGGTGGTTTCCAGAAACTCAAATCGTTCTTGGTTGAGACAGGTCCAGGTGGACTGAATACGGAAGGCGTCATCGTGGAGACATACATTTTCAGATCGCACACGGTTCGGAATGAGGACGGTATCAAGTTGTTTAAATCGGAAAGGTGCGGGTAAGATGCCAAGAATAGGTGACTTCTCGACATATAGCCTTTATGTTCGGGCAACTTTGTTAAGCCAAACCGTTGATCAGCCAATTGACCACAGAATTTAGTAAATGGTTCTTGGTAGTCCCTCCATAACCGCAGCCAATTGGCCCTGCCAGTGTTGGAGCCACCAGCGAAAAAACAAGGCTTAACGAGACAAGCAGTAGATCATCGAGCTGAAAGTCCCTTCTGCGATTCAGACATACATACAGTATTACACCAGGTTCGAATAGAAGGCAACAAAGAGCTAAGCGCAGCACGGTGGAACTATAGAATTGTCGTAGATCGCAGATGGGTAAGGCCGAACGCTGGCACGAGCCGCACAATGCAAATCATCCGATTCATCGGAGTCATCGGACCCATTAATCGGTCACGCGAGAGAGAGCGCTATCCCAAGCAACAGCGAGCGCTCTAACTCCCAGAACAGAATACTAATAGCCAGCTTGTGATACCATGGGGGGAAGACTCTATCGATCATTCAGAAGAGAAATGATTTCCAAGCGACGACTCGCGTCAGAGCAGAGAGTCAGACTCGAACAAACACTGAAAGTGACTCGGTGCGTTCGTCCGATTTCGGCTTGCAACACCAACCACCCTCTGTTTTCTCTGATTTATGACAATCCAGGCTCAACTCAATTCTATCTACAACTTTAACAACCGTCGTGCCAACTTTACGCATTTCTCCAACACCTCAGTCTTCCATTCATTATCTACGCGACGGTGCGACACCCTGACATGATTTTGTTAACCATCCAATTTATCCCTTGTTACGTAGAATCCAGGACAAGATGCAGTCGCAGAACTTTATGCTCGTGGAGGATCCTTTATCACTGGACCGTATCAGATCTGTCCTCACCCGGCTAGAGGATACAATCATATTTTCCCTCATCGAACGAGCGCAGTTCGCGCACAACCCTCGCATCTACCAACGTGGCGCATTTACCGAATTGAAGGATTTGGGCTTCGAGGGCAGCTGGCTAGAGTGGTTTTTGAAGGAGACGGAAACTTTTCATGGTGAGTCTTGTCCAGAGGTGACCCAAGTCGCCAAGCTGACAGGCACGCCAATGAAGCAAAAGCGCGGCGATATACCAGGTGTGTTGTTCTTCACCTCTCTTCCGCACATGTGCTCACCTTACTCTTTCTCAAACGTCCAGTCCAGATGAATATCCCTTCACTTCTGATCTTCCCAAACCCGTCCTCCCGCCCCTATCTTTCCCAAAGATCTTATACCCCAACAAAGTGAACGTGAATCCATCCATTCTCTCTTTCTACACTCGTGCCATTGTTCCCCGAATCACCCGGCGCGCGACGCTAGCTTTGGCAACTCTGAAGCGTGCCAACGGCATCATTGGTGACGATGAGTTTGAGGACGATGGAAACTATGGAAGCGCGGCCAACATCGACGTCGAAGTCGTTCAGTCGATCAGCAAACGAGTTCATTACGGTGTGTCCTGTACCCATCTCGTTCTTCATAGCCACGCTGAAGCTCCATATAGGCAAATTCGTCTCCGAGTCCAAATTTGTGGATAATGCAGCTGCTTTCATTCCACATATCCAGAACCGCAATCGCCCAGCGTTAGAGGCGCTCATTACAAAACCTGAGGTTGAAAAGAAACTTCTGCTCCGGTTACAGAAAAAGGCGGCAACCTATGCACAGGATATAGGCCTCGACACAGACCCAACATTCAACGGGGACGACAAGGTCAACGGAACGGGCAAAATAGACGTCGACGGTGTGGTCGACCTGTACGAGAGTTACATTATCCCTCTGACCAAGGAGGTAGAGGTGCGTTGCGTTTTGAGTCTTCTATCCCAGTGTCGACTAAAGCTAGGTCGTTTAGGTTGAATACCTACTGCATCGTCTGGATGGACTGTCGGAGGAAGATATCGAAAAACTGAGAAAGAAGAACCCTAAAAACTAACAAATTAGAATTCTGAATAGGTGGAACATATGTATTTTTATTGTTATTCGTGCAGTTTCAGTTTTAAATAAATAGTATTTATTCTGTGCGGACCCTCCAAGTTGATGTGGGTGGCGTGCTGCAACCTACATCCATTTCCCTCGATTTGCTTCTATCATAAAATGTGCGGTATACATATTCCTTCCGGTGAGAAGTAGCTTGACAGTGGAGACAGTGGGTTGGATTTGGGTTGGATAGAAGCAAGATAGAAGCAACCACTGTCGTTTGAACTTTGAAGTTCAGGCTATTTATTTATCTACATATACAGCTTGGCATCCAATTATTATAACATCTCCACTCACCGTTCGACCATTCGAGTCGACTTTGCGATGCCGCCTAAGGAGCTCAACCGACACCAACTGTCATCTAAGCTATCCTACAGTCAAAATATCCCTGCATTCCTCCAGAAACTAAAGAACCGGATCGCTGGCGTCCCAGACGAGGAAGTCGAATACGATGAGGAGTGGGAGGACGACGGGTCCGGACGCCCACCGATCCCACGACGGCCTGCCATCCCTCATCGACCAGATGAAGATCCAGGGAGTGCGGATGAAAGTGATGGGGATGAGAAGCCGCAGGTGGTCGTATTGAGGGAGGGCAAGCATCTCACTGCGCACGAGGCGGAGAATGTCAGGCGGAAAGGTGCGTTGACAGCACACTACAATTTACTCATGGAGCTCATATTCTGCATTTAGAGAAAGGCCTACCTCCTCTCGAAGATCCAGCAGCTGGTTCCAAGACGGACGCGGCGCCTGACGCATCTGCCTCCAAGGACGCGGCTACGACCACCAACGTTGAAAGCACTGGGCTTTCGTTCTCTTCCTCCAAAGGAAAGTCCAAGCTCAGCAATAAAAAGCGCAAGGCAGTCGGTGATATCGAAGACCTCATCAACGCTAGCAAGGCGGCCAAAGCAAGCAAGACGGCCGACGCGCCAGCGAAGAAGAAGGCGAAGAAAGAGAAGAAGGCTCTTCTTTCTTTTGGTGACGATGCATGACACGTACGAGCGCGCCGCGCAAGGTTGCTCCTCAGGTAGTTCGTTTATTCACTCATGATTGGCATGACTGAGGTTCATGCCGCTTTGCATTCTCCAGACGTTAACCGTGATCTATACCCCCCATGACCACATGTTTCATGCTTAGGGTCAGTTTATACCAGAGACGCAAAACTTCATACTGAAGTGTAGCCTCGGGGGCCATATTCTCCTACGACGGCCGTTCTCAGCTATCCCGTTGGTATAAGGCGCTGCTGTCCACTCCGGCCGGCCCCGTTTGCGTCCAAGCACGGACGGTCTGGCACGTATCAGTATCATCCCAAGGTCGCTACGGTTCATGGGGCTATTCTTACGACTGCCACATGGTCGTTTGGTCAGGATTCAATATTCATCTTCCACCACCTTTGAGCCGGCCCACGATACGGCAACGAGGACTGAGGTATTGATTGAATGTAAACGTATAGAACTATCAGTAAAGTTGAGTATCCCGTAGACCAGTGAATGAATACGTTCCTTCCAGAAGACGAGGATGACCAGATCAAGGTGTGTGAATATGTATGTAAATCCAGGAAATGGTGTACAAAGAACGTAAATGAATGTAAGCCGGGGATAGAAATGTGCATGGGGTAACGCAGGTAGATATATAGAGAGAAATATAATTTCAGAAAAATCAGAGACCTAAATCTTGACGAGAAGGGAGAGTCAGGAGGAATCGAAAGAGGAGGGTATAGATTGGTACCTTCCAGCAGACGCTGTCTGTCGTTGTCTGAGATGTTGCGGGTTGCACGTCGAGCGAGGAGCTTCTCAGTCCGGTATTTCTCGTACAACACTTCATTCGTGTGTGTCTTGAGAAGCTGAGTTCCGATCCAAGAAAAAAATCAACAACCCTCGCAACAGCTGGCAAGTTGTGCCCACCTTCATATGTGTCGACAGAACAGCCGTTCGCAGAGCGGCAAAGTCACAGTGAGTCGGGTCAAGCACGTCGATGGTGCCCCACCTGAACTTCCTGATAAAAACTCCTTTCAGGTCTTCCGGTGGCCCATAAAGACACGATGGCTTCACATTTTGAGCCGACGCGGGTGTGGGGGGGACCACCTCTTCATCCTGGTGCTGTTGCTGCTCACTGGATGAAGAGGGAGACATCACAACATGGTCGTCGGAGGAGACGGGTCTTTGTCTTCGTCTGCCGCACTCGGGTGCAATCAGCGCCAATGGAAAGTCCTCGGAGACATCGCTTTGGGCTAAGATATGTGCAGAGAAACGAACGTTGGCTACGCTTTCCCTATCAGTTGCGTCGGGGGTGAGGGGTCGATGGGGGTCCTCGGCAGCAAGAGACAGATCGCGGCGTGAGCGCGAGCGGGAGAGGGCTCGCCCGTTTGCGTGTCGCGACGAACGAAGCTTGACCACTGGCCGCGCCTGGCGCTCCTCCTCTTCCTGCTCACTTTGCTCACCCGCCGCGGCGTCGCCATCAGCACTATCCCCTTTAGTGTCTGCGAATTGTGTCTGCCTCCTGCGGGTCGGCTGTGATGACTTCTGCGTAGCCTCAAATACACCGAAATCGATGCCAGCTTCCGCCAGGTCCTTCCGAACTGGTCGCGAAGTCAAACGGCCGAAGGTCATCATACTGGAGGAGCACGTACTGGCTAATTTTACCGCTTGGAGCTTCTCGTCTGTCAAGGAGTCGGAACGGGCCACCACGGGTAGAATATTTGTACGCAACGCAAGCCGGCGAATTACTCTGATTTCGGCAGGTGACATGGTCAGAGCACCATCGGCTTCGTCATCAGAATCGTCGCCTGAGGAGGTATCGGGAACAAGGTCTGGCGGTGTTGAGTTTGATACAGTTGTTGCTGAACGAGTCTTGTAGGGGAGAGTGGAGAGAACGCGCCGTTCTGCCGCAGGTATGATCGTTGATGGGTCGATCATGTAGATACACCTAAAGATTGCGTAAGACGTCCAAAAAGCGCGACGGGAGAGTAACTTTCTTACACGTGAATGTGCTGGTCGCCTCTGTTCTTTCGAACAACTTTGGATTCCTGTTGAAATGAGTCTCGCAAGCTTATCCTTTAAACATATCAAGGACGCACTTCGCTCATGGTGTCGGCAAACTGAGCATCCACGTACTTGATTACCCCATTGACCTGTCGCTCAAGCTTCAACTCCTTTCCTTCGAGAAAATCCAAGCCTGGGGTGTCGATGACGGAGAGCAGGACCCGGTCGAAGCGCGACTCGCAAATCTCGATGCACGCGGTTTCAATTGATTGGGTGGCCTTCGTTGAGCCACGCAGGAAGCGGTCAAGAGCTGCCTTTTGGTCGATCGTGGCGGTCGGCGAGATGTCCGCAGTGTCGAGAAGCAGACGCAAGAGTGACGTCTTTCCTGTACCTTTGCCACCTACGACCTTTATGTCACAATATCAACATCTGCTCCCGGGCTCATCACTCTGAACAAGTACTCACCATCAGATTGAACGTCGGGGGCACGCGAGCTCGACGCTGGCTATACCGGCCAACCGTAGGGGTACCCGACTTCCTGTTATCAAAGGCAGACGGCGGGCTCGACATGTACAAAGACGAAATGGGTCCTCCATCCTTGCGTTCTCCTGGAGAGACCCGGAACGGTTTATGGAATGGTATGGCTTCCGGGACTCCTTGGAAAGATGAGTTCGCCGCACCTTGTTGTGGGCTGTCGGAAGCTGGGGCCTGTTGAATGGCAGCTACGTCCACGAGGTTTTCGGGCCACGGTATGCCCTGGCTATTGAGTTCTGGGAGCGATGGCGAGGTGCGTATCTGAGCGTTGTCCGGCGCCTGCCTGGGTTTTCGGCGGAAGGAGAACATAGCGAAGGATAGGAGATTACAGAAAACAAGATGAGAAACAGAAGAATTGAAAAGAGTGTGGAGAGGTAGGCCGCGGATTCAGGTCTGTGCGACGCGACTACTCCTGTCAAAGGGGTTACTCGAGAAAAGACAGACTGGCGACAAAGGAAACGGGATTCAATTCATCGCATCAAAACCAATATGTACATCGGGTTTACAATTGAAAATTGTACAATTGATGGGGAAAATAAAAGCATATGGAATTCTCAATAGTCAATACGGAACACAAATAGTAAGTACAAGTACAGCCCGATGTTATACTATGCAAAAATCGTATGGATCACCATGAAGCCCAATCTTGACCCACTGAAGAAAGCAAAACTGTGGAGAGCATGAAAAATAGATAATCTACAGACAATATGATGAGTGGCTGCGAGAACCAATCAGGGTATACCAGGGGAGCTTTCCATCCTCATTTTCTTTGGGGGTCGCGGTGCCTCAGGATAATCCAGAGGTCTTTTCAAATCAAGGTCGCGTTCGCTTTGAGGGTGTAGGTCGTTCTCGCGATGATGGTCGTAGACGTCTGCGGACGGTGTGGGGGCCATGCGAGAAGAAGGTGGGGAAACGGAATGTGGCGAGCTGATCGGAGGCTTGCTGCTCGACGCCCGTCGACCTCTTTTCTGACCCTGCCCTGGTGTCCCAGAGTCGTGGACGTAGTTGCAAGGTAATGATCTGCGGGCACAGCTCGCGCAGGCGGGATGTGCACCATCACACTTAGTCTTGCGGGCTATAGAGCCTGGAATTAATTCATTGTTAAATTCAACCCAATAGACACGCACCTCGGCAGAAATTGCATGCGACTACCTTTGGACCAGAGTTGGCCGCGGTTCGGGGGATTTTTCCGGGGACAGTGGCCGCACGCTTCCGTTGCGCAGCCTGTTGCTCAGAGGCTGGTCGAAGGGGAGGAAGAGACGGTGCGGACATGGGGGCAGGAGTTGAAGGAGAAGGCTCGGGAAGGGATAGAGTGGCGATATGGGGTAGCTCGTTGTCAGGAAATAGGCTACGAGACTCGTTATGATGAAGGGGCTTGGTCCGCAAAGAAGAAGGTCCGGGAAGAGGAGGTCCTTCGTCGCGTTGTTGGGGTGGTTCTCGTCTGTCCAAAGTGACTGAGATTTGTGGGAGAGGCGCGTAGTTTTCGCGCTCAAGCTTAGCAACATTGGAACTTCGCCGTGATAGGGTTTGCGACGAGACTTCGGGCGAAGCTGACGCCTCCTCGTGTTCTGCAGACCTCTCGTCACCGCTGTCGCTTTCGCTCTCGTCGCCCTTGCGCTGCCTTACCGTACCCCGACGTTTATTTTGTGGCATGTAATCGCAGGGATGGGACCGTTTAACGCACTGGCCGCACGCTGGGCGTCCACCATCGCATTTTAGCTTTCTCGCTGGAATTCGTGTTTATAAGTATTCAAATGAGATGAACTGAGGGCTTACACCGACAGAAGTTGCACGCGACGGTAATCTTCTTGGTGCGCTGTTTGGTAGATCCTATACCAGAGAATCAGGAAAGATACGGAAAGATCCATGGCTCCACTATCCACTAACTCGAGGAAGGTCCGCGGACGGAAGCGCCACCCATAGTGTCAGGCCGTTGTCCAGAGCGGATGTCTGCAGCGAGGATGTCGTGTGGTCCAGAAAGCGGTGGGTGGCGATGCATCACCTGATGCGGAGCAGTGTCTATCGCTAGGATAGGCCGGGAGCCACGAGGAAGAGAGCCCATATGCGCCATACCTTGCGTGTGGTGATGGTGTGGTACAGAAAGATGGGCTGGCGTGCGCTGCTGACGGTATTCAGCGCGAAATTTCTCGAATAGATATTCTCTGGTGTATTTTTGGAGAGTCTAGAAGCCAGATGCTGATGAGTTCTGCAGTGTACCAGTACCAGGCCCTTACGTACATCCATATGGTGAAAGATGGCAGCTCGAAGCGCTAGGAAATCGCTGTGTGCGGGTTCCAAAACGTCGAGGGTTCCCCAGCGGTAGGACCGAACGAATTTACCCCGTGAGATGTTGGACGTATACGGCTGAGAGGGATGGGAAGGAGTGTACTGGTGAACGAGGTCGGCGCGAGAAGGTGGAGCCCTGGGTACGCCATCGCTGTGAGAATACATGTCAGGCGATATGAGCGCGTATGGCAGTCGAAGGTGGGCAGGCGTGATGGGGGATGCGGGTGGCGTATTGTTGTTGGAGGGAGCGGAGCCATTCAAGGGCGTAGGATAGCCGTTCGCGGCTTCCCCGTTCTGTGGTGGAGGATGCTCTTCTGGCAGATGCTGCTGATAAGGCGTATCCATATCAAAAATGCCAAACCCAATGCCAGCTTCGGCGAGGTCTCTGCGAACGGCAACTTTAACCGCCGCGAGGCGTTCATTGGACAAGATATCCGCACGTGCGATGACAGGAAGCACATTGACGCGGGCGGATAGACGGCGAATAGTCTCGATCTCTATAGCCGGAAGCGTCGGCCGGAGCAACAACGGGTTGGTGGTCAGAGGAGGCTCGAGGATGACTGGGTCTTGATCGGTATGCGAGAAACTGTTTGCACGAGCCCTGGGGACCAGCGGGGCTGAGGGCCCCGGAACCGAGGGTGGCACAATTTGGTCAGGGTCCAGAAAGTAGATGCACCTAAGGACGGGAGTTCATGAATTGCGGGCGCGGAACGACGGTCATGGGACGCACAAGTGCACATAACGATCGGTCTTCTGATTCCAGTCCTGTGAAGTGATTTAGCGTCGCAGCGCCGGGGCCCGAGCCATTAGCCGACGACTCACCATTTCGACGCCCTCCGCAAACCGACCATCAATATTCCGCAGTATCTCGGACAGCGACCACTCGGCGCCCTTTTCGTCCTTGAAGTCCAGGGACGGCGTGTCGACGAGATGGAGGCCAATCGGCTGCTGCTTGCCGCTGCTGTCGATGTCGACGTTGATATCAATAGATGTGGGCCTGATGTAGGAAGTGTGGCTGTTGCAGCCCTGGACGAATTTTGCAACATTTGCAAGCTGGTCCTTTGTTGCCGTACTGGAGATGGAGCTTGTGTCTAGAAGGAGGCGCAGAAAGGATGTTTTGCCTGGTCCGAGCGTCAGCAGGGCACATGGACATGATGTGAGCGGGAAAGCGGCACATGCCTCCTCTGCAGCCCGCGACGAGCAGGGTAAATTCAGCCCGGGGCTTTTCTGGGATGAATAAACGGACAGGACACGGTCAGCGGGACTGGCGATTGACAGAAAAGCAGAAACTGGGTACCCGGGGTATCGTGTCCGGCGCCATGGCTGGTGTGGATGGCATAGGGCGGGTGAAGAGGATTTCGGTCGTCATCGTCGTGGCGGGAGCGGGTGTCGGGCTGATTCATGACGGTGTTTCGTCAACGAATAGCGGACGCCAGACTAAGAACGGAGAAAGCAGGACGCCCGCACACAGGCCAGCGCGGTGATTTCGAAAACTCTGATGCACAACCGACACTTAATTCCCACCGAGCCAATCGGAACAATCCAAGGTCCAAATAGTTCACGTCAATTTCGGCCCGTGGGTCGAGCGGAAACGGAAGCAAGTACAGTATGTATGTAGGCGGAATTATAGAGTGAATGTAAACGAAATATAAAGCGATACTACAGTTGGAAACGATTATGGTGTGGGGTGCAACGGGAGGACGGTGCAAGCCACCAGGATTAGGGTAGAGCGGTCGTGGGAGCGGTAGGTATGCGCCCGGAGTGCGCCTATAAACAACCTAAAGAAAGACTGGATAGCAACCAAGACGTAACGAGAACGAAGGGCCCATCTGTCATTGGTGGGCCCACCATATTAATGTGGGGAACATCCGAGGCGGGTCAGGTCCGCCGCATCGCCATCAAACGCAAGATTTGCGACGCCGTCCCGCCCCCCCTCAGCGCTTCTGCTCGGGCTCCGAGTCCACCGATGGGCTGCGCGATCCGTGTCTCTGTCGCCGTCCGGGTCCTCGAGGCACTCTCTCCGACGGCTGGTTGAATGAGAAGATCTCCAAGCTTATCGGCGTGTGTTCAGGGCCCTCGGGCATCACTCCGGATCCACCATCTCCAGGAGGCAGTGAGGTTGAAGGCTCCGAGCGCCCCGTCGAGTTCTTCTTCGACTTTGTTCCCTTGGGCGCCTTGCCAGGTCCCCGGCGCCGCTGCACTGGCACGTATTCGCACTGGAATTTGCGCACCATGCAGTTCGAGCACGCCGGTTTGGCGCCGTTACAACGAAGTTTCCGGCCTACAGTGCATTGTTGTAAGCGAGGCGTTCCTCTGCAGTCAAAGATATGATCTCACCGCGACAGAAATTACACGCAACCGCCGTCTTTCTGGGGTTCCTGCTCTTCCTTGTGCTGTCGGCATCTGCGTCGGAACTTCGCAAGCGTTTCTTCCCCTTTTGAGCAGTCGTGTAAGTGTCATCGCCATCGCCATCGCCATCGTCGTCCGGTCGCCCGTCGCTCGAAACATCAGAGGCCGAATTCGGCGAGTAGCCTGGATAATCGCCGAATCCCGACCCTGCAGACGTTCCTGCCCACGCGCTGTGTGATGCGCCAACCGTTGTCAACGGAAATTGGCTGTACCCCGCAGCAATTTGCGCCGAAGCCATGTCGTGAGGGACATGGCTCGCAGATGTGTGATAGGTCTCAGATGGCCAGGCGCTGTAAAGGCTTCCTCCTTTAAATGAAAAGGAAATTGCATGTTCAGATTAGCGAAAATTTTACCAAAAGGAGACTTTTTTTGGATTGGAAAAGACTTACGTTGTGTTGAATGCAATGCGCCCCCGGGATAACCTTCGCGTCCTCTGCTGGAGTATCCCTCGCCGTCTCCATCTGACACGTCGCCGCGGTGTTGAAGAGCCTCGGTGTGTCTCGTGAGTTGCGCCGGCTGACTCGATCCACGGCGCCCACTGCGTCTTGCCGACTCATAAGCATGAACAAGCGACGATGGCCCAGCTTCTCCTTCTCGCCAGGAACCGCGGGGAGGGGAAGCACCCTGTGCCACTGGTGCGGGATAGTTCTGATTCAGGCCGTAAGACATTCGTTCTAGGTGAGTCGTGTGATAGTGAGGGTCGCTGTAGATCGGGCTGGCATACCGCTGGCCGGGAACATGAGAAGGGAGTGAAAGACTACCCATTGAACGGACGATTCCCGAGGCAGGAACGTCGGCAGAGCTAATGGCGGGGTTATGTTCGACTGGCAATCGTCCCGCTTCGTAATTGAGAAAAGGCGGGGTGCGGTGAGCGTCGACAGGTAGCAGAGGTGGAGCGAATGAGGAGGAAACAGGAGGGAGGACGAAGGAGCTGCGCATGGAAGGGAGGTCTAGGCGGTCCGAAAATTCTGCCTCCTCTTCTGGTCCGGTGGAAGTTGGCAATGGCAAAGCTGGGAAAGGCGTCGTGGCCAAAAGATCGTCTTGCTGGGGTCGACTATAGAGATGTGGGATTAGGCTGCTGGGTAGGGAACTCTGTCTCGACTCCTTATTCCTCCTTTCCATGGTTGGCTGACCTCCCCTCGACGAAATTTCGGTGAAAGACAGAAATAGGGAACGACGTGTACGCGGATCGAGGTCTAAGTGAAGGAAAAGGGGAAGAGGTCCCGAGCAAGTGCAGCGCCCATTCAACTCGCGCGAATGATAAAGTACCGTCCGGAGAGAGTCTTACTCAAGAGACGGCTCGATCGACGTCGCGGAGGAAATTTGGAATGGTGGCCTCCATGAAGATTACTTCCGCGCCTCCTGCGACAGATCAAAGGAATTGGTCGTCAGCCTCAGCACATACAAGGGTCGCTGGCAATATCATTTAAAGCCTCGTGCTAGATAGATATTACGCTGCCAGCACTGTCCTCCACAGCGCGTACTGCTACCCAAACACCTCTTTACACGTTGGCGACGCGCCGCCTGCATTCTGCGGGATTCAAAATTTATCGACGAACGTCTAACTGAAACACGATGCTAGCACAGATCGATATCGCAATTTCCCGGAACACGCTTCCTTTCAGTGTTCACAAGGATCGGCGCCCAATTTGGCCATAACGACCCCGTCCAATGGTACCCCTATTGCCAACTCTAAAACTTCGATGTCAGTCCGATTCCACAGAGATTCAGCTCGATACACGTTTGTCGACACTCGTATTGCCTTGAGACCAGAGAATACCGCACAGAGCAAATCCCCCAGCACGACAGTTACAGTATGTATCAGCTCCGAATCATTTGACTAGTACTGTCCCGACACAGTGGATCTCTTTCGCAAATAACAGACACATGGACTCGAAATCGCTGGCCCAGATACAGAAGTCTCCTAAAGCTGACCTAATGTAACTGATGATATTATTAAAGTTAGAGATACAGTGAAAGCCCTCATTTAAGTACCGCTATCGGCGGTATCGGATGTAACCGTCCGAATGACTAAGCAGCAAGGAGATCAAACGGGCAAACGGTGATTCCCATTCGCGTTTTCAAGTTCAAACGACGCGCTATGCCCAAGGCTTTCCTTTCCAAAGGGCGCCTGCTGACGTCTTCTAGGGCCTTCAGCACGTCTTCAACATGTCAGAACCAGCAGCCCATCATGAATCGCTACAGTAGGATAATTACACAACCCAAGGACCAGGGAGCCAGTCAGGTATGTTGCATATGTCAATAGGTTTGCAATGCTTTGACGCTCTCAGGCTATGCTCTATGCTACCGATGGCATTAACACAGATGCTGATTTCAACAAGGCTATGGTCGGCGTCGCGAGCGTTTGGTGAGTTTTCAACCATCATCATGTCGCGTGCAAATTAAAGCTGGTTCCTCAGGTATGAGGGAAACCCGTATGTGCACCCGCCTTCCTTGGGCGCTTATTATACCCACCCTTTTTCAGATGCAACAAACATCTTCTCGGGCTCGGGCAGGAAATTAAGGTGTCCTTATCCAAGTCCGAACTCATTGGATATCAATTCGGCACTGTCGGCGTCAGCGATGGTATCAGCATGGGAACACGCGGCATGTCTTACTCGCTCCAGTCTCGAGACCTGATCGCCGACCAGGTGGAGACCGCTGCTGGAGGCCACCACCTTGACGGAATGGTGGTTGTTCCTGGTTGCGACAAAAACATGCCAGGTGTTCTGATGGCCCGTCAGTCAATCTTATTCCCGTTTAGTAATTGCCGCTCAGAAAACCACAGTCGGACGGTTAAACCGCCCCGGCCTTATGGTCTACGGGGGCACCATCCGCGCAGGATCATGCGAGGGAGCTCCACAGCTTGACATTGTTTCTGCATTTCAATCGTACGGCAAATACCTCCAGGACGGCAAGACGCCACAGGCCGAAAATGAACGGTACCAGACTGTTCGACATGCTTGTCCCGGACCGGGAGCCTGTGGAGGAGTACGTCCCGAACGTTCCGTAAAATGCTGTGCTTAACCGAAGAAATAGATGTACACCGCGAATACGATGGCCAGCGCTGCCGAGGCGATGGGCATGACACTTCCTGGTTCTGCATCTTTCCCAGCAGAGTCGGAGGAAAAGCACGCAGAATGCGCGTCGATTGGGCCTGTTATGCACAATTTGCTTGCCAAAAATATTCTTCCGCGAGATATCATGACGCGGTCTGCGTTTGAGAACGCTATGGTCTGTATTTTCATTTTTTTTCGGCGTTGTCAAAAATTGTTAAAGATTAAATTAGGTCCTGACCATGATTCTTGGTGGTTCGACGAACGCTGTCTTGCATTTAATTGCAATGGCGCACTCGGTCGGCATTAAACTGGACATAGACGACTTCCAGGCGGTGTCGGATCGTATACCCTTCCTTGCGGACATTAAGCCAAGCGGTAAATATGTCATGGAGGATGTTTACAAGATCGGCGGAATCCCCAGTGCGTATTTTGATATCCTCATGGCAAGTCGATGTATAATTTTTTGAACAGAAATACTTGCCTTCCTGCTGAAGAACAAGCTGATCGACGGGAACAACATGACTGTCACTGGCCTCACGCTTGGCGAGAATTTGGACAGGTGGACTCATAAGTACGGTGAGCTCGACCAGACTCAAGATGTCATCCGGCCTTTGGATAAGCCCATCAAGGCGACCGGACATCTCAGGTATGGTGACGCCTCAGAGCATATCCTCTTGTACCCTAATCTCCACTTTTCCAGAATTCTCAAAGGCAATCTTGCACCTGGTGGCGCCGTGGCAAAGATCACAGGAAAGGAAGGCCTGAGCTTCACCGGCAAGGCCAGGGCCTTTGACAGCGAAGAAGCCTTTGTCAAGGCGGTTGAGAGCGGCTCCATTGAGAAAGGAAAGAAGACCGTGGTCATCCTTAGATATCTGGGTCCTAAAGGAGGTCCTGGTAAGTCGAACCCACGTTTTTCACAACCCCAAAATTCCTCACACGACATGCGCGCAGGCATGCCTGAGATGCTCAAGCCCACGAGCTTGATCATGGGAGCAGGCCTGGGACTGGACGTCGCCTGTCTAACTGATGGGCGTTTCAGCGGTGGGTATGTATCCACTCTCGTTTCCTGATACAAATAATATCATCTCACTGAACATCTATGCAGCTCTCACGGCTTCTGTATTGGACATGTGGTACCGGAGGCTCAGGTCGGTGGCCCCATCGCTCTTGTGGAAGATGGCGACATCATCTCCGTCGATGCGGTGAAGAACTCTATTGAGCTGCACGTTTTACCTGAAGAGCTGGAGAAGCGCCGGGCGAAATGGGTTGCCCCGCCTTTGAAAGTCTCCCAGGGTACACTCTACAAATATATCAAGAATGTCACCGACGCCAGCCATGGTTGCATCACCGATGCATGATCCACGTCTCCTTGCACCGGACAATCTACACATCTCCATTCAGCACCGTAAAAGTAGGATTCAATAGTTATCGCGGGTTGCGAGAATAATTAGATGAAGTAAAAAATTATACAGATCGCAACGTGCCCCAAAAATCTAACCTCGACTACTTTTCTTCACGCTACGCTTCTTCTCCGCCTTGGGCATTTTATGCTTTCGCTTTTCTCTCGCCTCTGCCTTTGCCGCCTGTTTACGCTCCTACGAAACATGTTTCAATAGCAGGAAGTGGGGCATGGCAGAGCGCATACCTTCTTTGCCTCTTTATCTTCGTGGCGATGTCCTCTGGGTTTATGTTCGACAAATGTTTCCTTTGCCCCGTCTTCATCACCATCGCTTTCCGAATCCTCCCCTTCGTCGTTACCTTCTGATTCGCTTCCCCGGGAATCAGAAGAACGCACAGCAGGCTTCCCGCCATCCGACAGCGTGGGTGTCGCGTCGTTACCACTCTCCGCGACAGGCACAACACCTATGGTCTTTGCATATATGAGACCACCGCCCTCCCCACGGACGAGCTTCTCGACATCGCGCTCGGGGTCGTACACTTCGTTCAGCGTCCGCGGAATGAATGACTTAAGAAACACGGAGTCCTCGTGTGCGGATGCGGACTCGCGGTGGCTATTGTGATTTTCGTCGTCATGGGGTGCCGCAGGGCCCTCTTTCTCTGCTTTCTCCAGCCAGCGCCGTAGAACACTCTCATCCGAAACTAGTTCATCGGCCTCTTTGTCGGCGCCTGCTCCTGCTCCCTCTGATCTCACGTACGTCTGGATCTGCACCTTTGTGTGCGTGATGAACTCAAAACACCGCCGCAGTCCAAGGCACGCCGCACCCAGCCTGCCAAAGAACTCCTCCACGTTTTTGATGTCTTTGCGCAGGAAGTCGAACGCGGACGGGTGATCGTGCTCCACGCTTTGCGAGACGTCGATAATGCACAGGTGCCCCTCGTGATACAGTATGTTGTATTCGGACAAGTCGGCGTGGACAAGCTTGCACTCATGGAACATTTTGCGGACCGCGAGTACCAGTTCGATATAGAGATCAGCACATTCCGCAGCAGGGAGCTCAGCGTCCTTGAGTCGCGGGGAAGCCCTACACCGATCTGTGATTAATTTGAGATATTTCTGGAGGCCAGAACAGTCCGTACCAGCCCTCTTTGTTCCCGACGAACGACATGACCAAGACGTTCTCGCGGACTTCCACAGGATCCGGACAAGGTATGCCTGCCGCGACTAGCCGCTTCAAGTTGCGCATCTCTTTCTCGGCCCAGAGCCGGACCATCTTTCGCGGATTGCGGCGACTATACCCCCTTCGGAACCGATATTCACCTGTGACATATTTATCACGATCCTTGAATACAAGAATGGACGTCTTGTAGATCTTGAGCGCAAGATGTACGTTCTCCGGCGTCAGGGCGTGATACACGTTCGCCTGTGGCGCATTAGTTGTATTAGGATTACAAAAATAAATCATATGGGATGAGATAGGATAAGAGGAGACACACCTCTTTGCCAGTACTGATGCAGCCATTTATTTCGTTGATGAGTCCCCGACCAATCATCTTGAACAAAATAATACGTGTCCGTGGATCCAGCACCTGTTCCGTAGTTGCGCGATCTGCCTTGTCCTTTAGATTGGCGTGTGCGCTCGGCCCCTTCCTGTTTACGCCCACGCCCATTACGTATGGGGTGTAGATCTTGGCTATGCGGGAGTTGTACTTTGCGAGAGCAGCAAGTTGATCCGTCGTTTTGTCTTTCGCGTGCGCATTGGGTATCGGAGCAACTTTCATGCTTCGCGGGTGGTTGACGGCTGGTAGAGCTGCCACGGATGTGGAGTGATTTGTTGAAGAGGATGTGCCCTGCGCGTTTCCTGTTCGTACGGCTACATGCTGTCGTAGGCGATTATATTGTTTCGTGAAGTCTAATCGGCTCTCCTGCGTCTAGCGTGATGACCATAGCTCAAGTAATTGGAGACGCACCTCGTTCTGCGATCTCCCAGTCCTCATCATCTACTCGATTATCATCGTACTCTTCGTCAATCTCATCCTCATCATAATCCGATTCCTCTGGTAAGGCGAAGTCACCTGAATCGTAGTTGGCGGTATCTATGTAAGAGTGCTCCGCACGGGGGTCAATAAATTGCGCGGCAGTGGTTTCTTCTGCATCGTCGAATTGACCGGCTTCGTGCGTGGGTGCCATGGTGGGTCGGCGTACAGTTGGCTGCTGCGCAAAAGTAATGGATCTCGATCGCGATCATCATTATCAGATCTTATCTCGATGTGTCAGCACTGTGCCCAGCCACGTGGGAGGAGCCATTGAAACGCTACAGCATTTGCCTCCATTCCATTCCCTACATCGTGTACCGGGCCCGCACGGAAATATTTGTTCATTTCCTGCAATTGCATAATCTCCGTCTCCCCTACCTTCCGCTCCGCTCTGCGCCGATGGATAGCATCAGGAAGCGAAATCCTTACAAAGATTCCGACGATTCAGCAGATCTGGAAGTCGATAAACGCATCCTCGACGAACAAGGTCCGTCCCTTCATTTTCCACCATACGGGATGAATTTACGCCAACCAAGATAGCTCTCCCTCCTAGAACAAGATGATGTGATCCGAAGACTGAAAGAGGCCAACAAAGCATCGAATATACGGTCGTTGACCATTGTGCAAGGCATCCTCGTTTCGTCTGCTGTTCTGTGAGTATGCCTCGCGACGTTTCACGCAAAATGGACTTCACATGGTTTCTTTTACTAGTCAGATATGCTCGTGCTTCAGGAACCCATTACTTTCCGTGATACCCCCAGGGATACCTGACGTTCCAGTGGACATCCCTCTTCCCCTCGGCTTCACGTTCCTCAACCTCATTCTGCACGCAAACCTTACACTTGTAGCTTTCAGGGACGAGATTCGGGCACACTGTCGTGTTTCCGACGGCTTCCTGCATCCACTGCCGTACCAGCTATCGTATGCGATCGCTGCAGTGCCCCCGACTTTGTCCATTTTCCTCGGGAGACCGTGGCAGTCAACGGGGTGGTGGAGCCTCACTGTGATCATCGTCTTCGTAGTCCAGACAGTTTCATTGTCCATCAATGAGGGGAACGAGGGTATTTCCGAGCTTGAACAACTTCGATACGTGGCCCCCGGTGCATAGCTTCAAGCGTGTATGCGATGAGTTTCTTAGGCACTTCACATACAAACTTTGGTTAGTTTGTTTGGATCTCTATTCAGATTATGTCGTCAGTTCTTAGGTAATCCCTGCCTTTTCTTTCCTCCACGACCTCCTTCGTCGTCGCCAGCGGTTGAGACGATGGCAAGCTATTTTCCAGCCTCGACGAGCAAGAAGCGGCCCCTTCGCGAGGCTGAATGCCTTCCACCAACATTTGAACCAGACGCAGTCTCCGATACCTCACTAGACGATTCGGTATACATCTTCCCCAGCCCCGCTTCAGCTCCGGCCAGTCCTTCACAGTACTCCGAACATTCAGCATGCACAGAATTCACCCCGTCTGTACTTTCAACACCTCTGCGATTGCCGACGAGTCGTGATATACGCCACAGTCACTCGAGTTCGCGTTCACCGCAAACACCGTTATCATCATGTGATTGGGACACCTGTGAGCTGCACGAAACAGACTTCCTGAAAGAGGTGGCGCCTTTGCATCCACCACGAGACGGCGTGGAGCTTTCTATGCGATGGCGGGATCTGAAAGACACTGAGCAACAGGTCATAGGGTCGCGGTCAATATCTCCATCGTCAGTGGATTCAGAACTGTCTCTTCACAGCGACCACCAGCACCCACATCACGCACGCCTTCGAAACCCCATACCCTTGCTATCGTTCTTTGCGTCCCTCCTCTCTATTGAGGACTCAACGATGCATCTCCTGTCCCATCCACCGTCCGACTTCGTCCCCACCATATTCCCGTACCCTCTCGACTCCGAATCAGTTTCAGATGAAAAGTTTGGCGTGGAAATGGGGCCGCATGGCGCGGAGAAGTTATTGGTGCAGCAAAGTGAGGCGCATCGAATACGAGAAGCCATAAGATCAGACTCGCTGGAGAGAGAGACGATTCCTCCCGGGCCTTTACCTCCCCTCCCGGTTGTTCACGGGTTATGGAACATTGTTCACGTACTTGCTGCTAACAGTGGGAAAGTATTACAGGGAGTGCTGTATCGTTGATTCCTAGTAGCCAGTAGACGAATTAGTACTTACTTGACCACATCGTGTACCACTACTTAGATATCGCGTTATTTACATACATAATATTATCATTAGCGCTGGCCTCTCGTTTCTCCTCCTTTCGATACTCTGCCACGCAATCCACCATTTACTCCCTCCTCTCCGAAATAAATTCCGTATCACATAGCCTGCTCGCTTTTTACCAACTCATACCAATCTCCCACTTATCTCACCCGTTATTACCTTGAATTCTTTCCCTCTATTTCCCATCCCTCCCCCCACATCGCATCGCCAATAAATCTTTGGCACACATCGGTCGAACTTGCCGGCTAGATTTGGGGCGCAACGAGAAGAAAAGGATTCGATCTTTTCCCCGTTAAACACACCCGTGGTCCAGGCTACCAGGCCCCAGAAACGTTACGGACTATTTTCTATCTCCCTTAACTTACCTACTTCTCCCACCAGGGTGCTTTACTCTGCTTCAATGTACTTGGAAATTACTTAGGTAAGCCTATGTAGTTGGGTTGAATTCTCTCTCTGCTAATTATATAGGTCTTCCGAGGATACAAATGAAATCCTTAGCACATCACCAGGGTCTCCCTGAAACACGACTCGGTGCTATCATCCTGCTCGTGGAGACCGAGGTTGGGCACGTCCGCGCATTGCGGAAAATTGCACCACAGAAACGCAGGCCATTTGCAATCGACATCGCGCTGATTGGGTTGGGGATACGGTGCGCGCCGTTTGCATCCATCGCACGTCTTTGATTGAAAAACGCGCAGAACAGGGTATCTCGTGGATGTCGTCGCACCGCAAGACCCCATCGAGGTTTTTGGGCGATTGATATCCAACATGCGATTGGCAAGTGAATCTGGCAGCTGCATTCAGGCCTCAGGAAGATGACGAAGCACTACCAGACATGTCCAGAGTTCGAAGCCGTCGCCCACGTCTACGAACCTACAACTGATCAGTCATTCATCATCAACATCCCGATGCTCCTCTGCCGCAAAACGCAGAACGCCATGAAAGCCAGCTACACCGACGATCTCTCCTTTGTGCTCCTCGGAAAAACTGCGCTCTTCTCTCTCGTATGCGCTCATCTCTCTCTCTAAATTTACTTCTTAATGCATCTCACATTGTTACTGAATAGTGTTCTGGCCCTCCTGCGGAGCTCACAGAAGCTCTCTCAGCCTTGGTGGATGACGCCACACACGACGTCACGCCGGTGCCCTCGATATCAATACGCTCAAACCTCGCTCGCGAGATGGCCATACCCCTAGCAGCCATCCTCCTCGAATACCCTGTCGCATACTTCCCCTTTTCACTGGAGGACAATGAGCCATTCCTGCCTAACGTCTCATTGGACGTGTATGAATGTGTTCTGATGCTAGGTCAGGGAGAGTGTCACACGCTCCTGAAGTTTTCGTGTCCATTTGACCTGGGACAATGCTACCCGGACCTGCTGGGCCCAGGAAAGGTCATCGCAGACGTCAACGCGAAACTCAAACCCCGGATTGGGCAGAAGGCGCCCGGTATGTTGCTGGAGGTGCTTCATACCATTGCAACGCTCGACCGCGTCGCCTTGTGACCATACTTCGCAACCCGGCGGCAACCGCAACTGCAACTGCAGCCGCAAAAGTTGCGGCCAACTTTGAATAGGCTTACCAATATGCGGCTCTCCCCCAGCTGGGGTCTGCCCTTGTGTTTTACCACTGGGTGTGGTTGTAGTCATATATTAGTTGGACAGAAATCACAGAAATTACTCGGGCATGCCACTGGGGACCGGCAATGCCTGCGAAAAAAGCGTGTAGAGAAAAGCGGTCGCACCATATTTAGAAAGTGATAGATCCGAAATTCTTGCCGAAGAATTGCTCGATGCTTGCGTTCACCGTTTCTTGTTACGGCTTCACAAAACTCAAGCCACACTGCTAGCATCTATTTCGTAACACTTTCGAGACACTGGATGTCCAATTCAGGCTGGAACTTGTTCATCGTGTGCTCCCCGTCGCAGTGCGTGACTTTCCCGATCACGGGAAATTTCTTCTTTTGGTAATTCCGACCGTACATACGCAGACATATGCTCGACGGTCATTGCACTCTTCCACAC
>JABCKJ010000094.1:0-63257 GCA_018850815.1 Asterophora lycoperdoides
TCGCGATCTTGTCCCGATCGGGCCACCCGGATCGGTAGTCCGGGACCCCATTTCGCTCCGTCTCATTTCCCCGTAATCGGCAGTCTCCGTTGCTCCTTGCGGCGTCCACGACCATGGTCCACGCCCTGCACTGTGCCTGACCGACAAATCCCCATTTACGCCCCGCCCAGTGCTCACTAACACGTATTTCCAACCGCCGCGATAGCATTCAACCGACGCTTTGCTCCCCACTGCATAAGCCTACTGTTATCGATGCATAGTGATAGGTAAGCCCGCCGCGACCCCGCGCTAGTCCCGCGCTAGTATCTCCTACTCCTACGTATGCACGTCCAGCTACTGTCGATCGTCCGCCCATTCCTTGAATCCTTCCAATTCCTGTTCCTTTCCTCCTCGGACAAGCGTCCTCGTGACTTCCCCCAGCACCGTCATCCGTCTTCTTGACTTCTGAGTCTGACCTGTAACTCGGTGTCCATGCCGCAACACCTCTTCCTGCTTCCACGTTCACATTCGCAGTTGCCGCACCTTCTGCGTTCGACGTCCCCACCCCCACCCCCTCTGTGGCTTGCCTGCCCCTTGAGCTCACGTCTTGCACTCCTCACCCCCGGATTCTTCCCTCCCGAGTGCATCTTGCCGCAACTAATGAATACGTCTCTTCCTACACGCCTGTACCCTCATTTCAATTTCGAACTTGTCCTTCCGTCCCCTTGTCCACTCTAAAACACGGCTTACACCGATCCCCGATCGACACATACACATGTCCTCATACTACTATCCCCAGCTACTAAACAACTCAAGCCCCAAAGTTCTAGATGCCTTGCCAGTCAAGGGAACGGTCTGGACGTGTAATCAATATACTCATTAAATAGATTCAGGAGGGCGCCCACAGCACACTGTTATGTACGCAGGCTCTTGACACAGTTAATTTGAATGCAACACTTAACGCCATAGGAGGCCGGAAAAATACGCCGCAGACACTCCTGATACTTTTCCGTCGTCAACGATGTCTTGCATATATTTTGGGACCTGGGACCCTATGTTTTCCGCCGTATATTTAGTGTGTATGGATATTGGGATCGGCGCCACTCGCGTAGCTTCACCACGCGTCGCCCACGCGAGCGAGGCGCGAGCTCGCGGCCGCCCCCGCGATCGAGCGCTGATAGGCTATGATGTGATATTTGGATCCGGTCAGCTCACGTTCGTTGCGGCGGCGACGGGTTGCAAGCCATGCCATCTCGCCACGGCCCTCCAGCTGCACACCGGGCAAGGTCATAATTAAAAGGAGCAAAGCCCATAGCGTACTATGGCGTCTTCGCATATACTTATCTACCTCCATGACCACAGCAGCAGTACCCGAGTCGGAGGGCGTCGTGACTCACACACAGGATGGACATCGCGATAATCACTGCCAGAGGCCCTCAAATCTTGTCCCAAACGCTCAATCGGTGCGCCCACCTGATTTTCCGTCGCGCTTTTCCCGCTGGCCGGCTGATTTATCATTTGTCGCAGGTGCGGGATCTAATTCCGACGATTTGCCGAGTGTGGGACCTTGTGTACAGAGTGCACCCGACGCCTCCTATCAATAGCTAAACCGGTGCTCGGTGTTGCGAACAAATGCTTATCACGACCTCGACAGCGCGTGGACGTGGGTGTGAACCATGGCACGAGACGTTGCATAATCATCGGTCCAGATGCACTGATGGGCGTATCACTCTCTGTGATTAGAGGCTCAGTTGAGCATCCGCATCAACCGTATCCTGGACGGCACTAGAGACTCCGTTTACGTGTGATTTCATCACTCGTGCACCACTGGAACCGCAAGGAGTAACTTCCACCATATGCTGCAGAGACTAACATCAAGTACATAGACACTTGGCGCAGAACTGTCACTGTTCAACTGTCGCCGTGGTCCGTAATACGCGTAGAGTCCTGGTGGACCGCACTTGCACCGATACTGAGCCCCTCCCCAATTCAATATAGACCGCTGTTAGGCTTTCTAGGTTTCTTTTTGCAATCACCATCTGCAGTCGCGAGGTTTCTCCGCCCCGTCAACCCCTGTTCTGAGTCGCTGATGTTCGCGTATCGCGCCAATGACATTTTTATGTACTTCCACAGTTCCACCGACAGCCTATATTTGACTCCCATGCCTCTCCCTAAATCCTGGTTGCATGGACGTCTCTCTCGCGACTGCATCAGCAAATGGCGACAGGGTACTGGCAACTGCTCGCCTGGTGCGATCCTCCCTGCCTTTCCCTACCCTTCCTTCCCTGTCAATACCTAGAAAGCCCGCCTACAGACTTCTCCCCTCGCTAAGAGTCTGCGCCCTGCAGGCTTCATTTCTACGGGCCCGCCTTGTCCGAGTATCTAGTCGACGAACGCGCATCTGTCGCGCCTTTGACCCCGCCTCCCAACGCATCCACACATCTCTCTCCCACCGCCACCGACGCGCCCGTGCCTCTCCCTCCCTCAAATATATACCTCCGCCGACAACTGCCAAAAAACTCGAACTAGTCTATTGGGGGGTATCGTTATCGATTCTCGCGTTCCCGCCGGCAAGCCTCGATACCAAAAAGGGCAGCCACCCTCGATTTTGAAGGGCCGCAACAAGCCGCACAACATCCCTGCGGTTGCCATCTCTGAGCTCAGCTGGTCAAAACGTCAACTTCTACCGTGGCCTGAGCGACGTGCAAAAACCGCGTCCCACCCCTCAGCCCACCTTCACCCTGCCCCCCTTGCACTTTGACCCTTTATCACCACAGTTAAGTTATACATTTGTGCTTACCCCTCGGCCGACGATCGCAGGTCCAAAATTTTAATCTTAATCATCAACTCCCAACGTGCGAGGATGTTGCAATTACGACGTGCAAAACCGCCCCAGTCCCACCCTCCCAGCGCACGTTCGCCCTGCCCCCCCTCCCCCCTCCCCTTGCGCTCTAACCCTTTATCACCACAGTTAAGTTATACATTTGCGCTTACCCCTCGGCCGGCGATCGCAGGTCCAAAATTTTAATCTTATCACGAGGATGTTGCAATTCCACGGGCCATTGCGACATTGCTCAAGGCCAAGACAATCCGCCAGGAACGTCGACGGATTTGGAGGGCGCGAGGACGCCGTGGGTACTCCGCGCACGCCCGACTCGGGGCGCCACACGGCCTTCGTTATATGAACTATGTATGACTGTATTGACCCCGTATCGTGCCGCTAACTAAGTTATCTACCCCATGTGTATTCGAAGCATTCATGTCATTGTATCATGTCGCCTGTGTAAGTTGCCTCCTACCCATGCATGCACATTGCATAAAAAAAATGCATGGCCAACGCCGAAATGAATAATGATGCAGATGCAAGGTTCGAAGGAGTAGGGTTTGAAGCGACAGCGAGCAATCATAAGCATAGAGACAGCTAGTTGTAAGATACACAGCTGCCTTGGAACAGAGGGGTCTTCAAGATGAGCTCTGAAAGAAAGGCGAAGGAGGGAGTTCCCAGCATGGGGGGCCGGGGAGGATTGTATTGAGTGTATGAGACCGATCCAGAGAGAGCGAATATACATACTTAAGACGCGACGGGTGATTGGGATTGCCTACAGAATCATTTATGTCACTCATTTCTGGCGATTATGAGTGCCGTAAAGAGATGGGAGCATCTGGTAGCATGCAGAGGAAGTCCAAGCCAAAGACTGAGCGACCGACCGTTCATCGTCGCGGGGGCGGTGCATCGATAACCTGGTCGACGACCTCCGGTGCAATTGGGATTTCGTGAGGAGATGGATATGACGCTGCTGGAAATATGGCTGGTTGGAGACCTCCCAAACCGAATGGATCTGAACCTATAGCCTTCAGAGTGGTCGAGGCAAGACTGGCGCTTGGTTCCTAATATTCCTGGAATTCAAGTTAGCTGAAGCTGCTAGGATCGAAAGGCTTCTTTGAGAGGCTGTGCAGAGTTTATGAGCCTGTAGCCAGATGCGCGAACGACGGATATATGATTCATGAGGGTGAAAGCGGTATTGTGGCTGTGTGGCTATTCCACTGCGCAATATCATCGTCAAATTGAATATTGACTCCAGACGCGCAAGCAACTCTTCCCTGCTCCTACACGCCCTCAAATTTGTTGCGACGATGGATCCCATTCACTCCCGAGGCCAATCACCCACCCAATTGCCGGCCTCCTCGTCAAAATACCACCATCCATACTTCACACCAGCTGAGGTCAAGTATCTTTCCGAAAAACAACGCGGAAAGCTCACAGAAACGCAAGAGGAAAAGATGCGGCAGAGTGCTTGTGCATTTCTTGAGGCTCTTGGGGCGCGTATTGGATTGTGTGTTCTCTTTCACCTCGCGTTGAAGGGATGTATCATCGCTGAATTTGCTTCGATCGTATGGCAGTCCCAGAAAAACAATTGCTACTGCGCAGAACCTGTATCACCGCTTCCACCTATTCTTTCCCCGGAAGGACTTCAACTACCATGTGAGCTTCTTCTTTTTCTCGGTGAGAATCGCGTCGTGTATGCTGCTAACTAACGATGCGTCAGGATGTATCCCTAGCAGCGCTGTATGTCTCGACAAAAATGCATGACACACTCAAGAAACCGAGGGAGCTCCTTGCAGTGTCGTATGCCGTGCGCTTTCCTGAGCTGGCTGCAAAGTCAAAGCACCCTGGAGGGGAGGTGGACCTAGACTCGATGGACCCGCAGGTGAGCTAAGACGACCTGGCGTTTCTTCCTGCTCTCTCTTTTCAAAAATTACTGACCCTGAAATCTAGGTCGTCGAACGGGACCGACAACGACTACTCGCAATCGAAAGACTGATATTGGAGACGATTTGTTTCAACTTTACATCGAGGATGCCGTTTCCGTATGTCATTAAGCTGGGGAAAGCCCTGTCAAGTGAGCCGACTTCGTCTTTGTGCTTTTTATCTCTGACGATTTCTCAAGCCACGAAACCATTAACGCAACTGGCCTGGCGCTTGGCTGTTGACTGGTGCGAGGTTTGGTTCCATAACATGCAAACTATGCTGACATTCAATGCCAGCTATCGGACACTTTTACCTGTTCAATACCCTCCTCACACCATCGCTCTTGGAAGTTTATACGTAGCATCTCTGCTGTCATACTTCGAACGACCCTCATCTCCCAGAACGGATGGATACCGGACCAGCCAAGACATCGCATCATACCTGGGGAAACAAGGAGATTGGGAAAGGAAATACAAGTCACAAGTGGAGGACCTGGAAGGCACGCCTGCACCATCCCTCGCGTTTAGTTGGTCCATTGATATCACTTGCAGTCATCGCGCATACAGTGCTAGATCTTTTACTTGCAGCCACGCAGAATACATCAGCAAACACCTCCCCAAGTACGCCATCCTCGCCCTCCCCACACCTCTCCTTCCGGCACCAGCACGACAAACTTGGACATCAACCTGCAGCGCTTCCCTACAATTCCGACCAGCTTATCCGATTGAAGATCGAAATGCGTCAGACGGAGCATCCACCGCGGCCGCGCCAGCCTTTGGGTAATGCGGATCCCAGCGCCCTGTACGGAGGGGACGACGTTCCACTGATCGGTCGCAACGAGGGCACCGTGCGCTTTTTGTTTGGGCCGCCTGGTGTCGTTAGCAGTGTTTGAATACTCTATCTATAAGTCAGGACCGAATTCCTATTCTTTGTACCGCACATTGTCAGATGTAAGATCGCGAAACGCAAATATATTGTAGTTACCATTATACGTACCGTCTTGGTCTTCGCTGTCTTCGCGATCGCTCTGCAGCTCGTAACCCACCCATACAACCTCGGAACAGCTGTTGCAGCCCACGAGGTGATGGCCTTTTTCCATGTCGGCGCTCTCGATCCTATACGTCCCTCCGCAGCGACATGCGTACCGCCAAACGTCCACATCCTCTGAGCCGCTGCCCTCTTCGAACTCCTCCAGCGACACGACCTGTGCAGGCCGCGGGCCTGCCGCAGCACTCTGTTGCGTTGAGGAATCGTATTTCTTCCGGAGGCTCGGATCGGAGAGAGTGGTATAGGCCTCCTTGATCAGAGAGATGGATATCAGCTCATGGGGGCTGAGATGATTGTTCTTGTCGGGGTGGGAGCGAAGGAGAGCACGATGATAAGCGATCTTGATATCCCTCGCAGATGCACCCCTGGGCACTGCGAGTAGCTCATAGAAATTGGGAGGTCCTGAGGCCGCCAGGGTGAGATCAAGAGTTATTTAGAGGATGGCGGCTGAAATTTGAATCGAGATGGAGATGGAATTGCCGCACGTGACGGGTTTTTTCGACGCGTCGCGTCGCGTCGAATGCTATTTCCAGCCGGTCAAAATAATATTGCTAGATGTCGCTTACATAAATACGACTGTACATGTTAAATATTCGGCAGGTCGTAGGCTATCCTCATCCTATCCCTCTTATTTCCATGTCGCCTTCTTCTTTGTATGATACACACAGCTGACGGCCGGTACCTGTTTCCTGAGCCACGGCAGCCAATCTACATCAATATGCTCACACCCATCGAGGGTAAGTCCCAAGATTCGCGCAGCCTTCGGAGAGGGTGAGTCTGGATCATCGACGGCCATGGCGGCTGCACCCATATCGGTATCGGCGCACTGAGCTGGGGCGCCAGTAGAAACGCGTGGCTTGGGCAGTCGCGTTCTGACCAATCTAACAAGAGGTCCCGTGCGTATATCCGAGTGTGAGAGGTTGATGTGGGTCAGCATGGGACAAAGGATGCGCTCTTCGCGTGTGGTTTCTGCGGCTTGTGTCTTCTGGCTGGACGGAGGGGGTGTTCCCGCCAGAGCTTCAATAACGGCATTGGAGCATTTGGAGATGCTGATGAGTTCGAGACGGGTGAGGACTGGAGTGAAATTCAGAAGGCAGATGATGCTGGCAGTATGGACTGGGGTGCTATCAATCGCAAGGTGAGTGAGATTCGACAGGTTGTGCGCGTCGTTGAAACCAGCGAGGGCGGCATCAAGAGAGCCTCGGGAGGCTTTGATTTTGCACGTCTCCAAAGTCGACCCGGAGATGAGCTCGAGTAGGTTGGATGACCACATGCCTTGTAGCTCAAGGTGCCGAAGATTCGAAAGGCGCACAGGTGTGGAGGTAGGAGTGAAAGAGTAGGGCACATTATCCTGGATGATGAGCGTCTCGAGGCCTGGGTTCGCTGCCAGCGTTGGCAGGATTCCCAAATTGTCTGTGCCGCAATTGAGAACGTTGAGGGAGGTGAGTGAAGTTAAATGATCGGAGAGTTCCCGCCATGAAAAGAGGGTTCTGACTAGGGATAGGGAGCGTAGACCGGCCGCCTGGAGCAAAGGAAACAGGCTGCTACCAAATCGCACCTGAGTGATCTGCTCCTGCATCTCGAACACCTCCAACGCAGAAAATGCGGGAGGCGCCAGTCCATTTCTTGCAAGATACCCTGCCACATCCCACGATGCCACACTGCAGACACGGATTTTCTCCCAGGAAAGCTCTTTGAGCTCTTGGAACGGCCAATCGATATTCGAGGTTGCACCAGCCCTAGCGTGCAGCTCTCTGATGCGACCACTAGACTGTTTAAGCCAAAGCGATAGCTTACGTGCTGGTGACCTCGAAGTGAGCACAAGTATCTCCCAGAGGCTCGGCGTGTGTAGTGCGACATTGCGCCAGTAGATGCAAACGCGAAGGAGGCCAATGAGCGCGGCAACGTCGTTCCACATGACACCGTGGAAAATCGCAACGAGCAGCTCTACGGGGAGCTTCTCGAACTGGTTCTGCGACAACCTCACACGCCGCTCTTCTGCTTGTTGCGCCTCGATGACTTGGTCTCGGAGTTTCACAATTTCGCCTCGTCTCGTCTGGTTATCTTGCTTGACCCGGTCGAGGGCCATGTTTGACATCTTTAAAGACGCGTCGAACTTGCGTGCTAGGAGGAAGAGACGCGCCGCACGGTAGTAGCCCTGCCACTGATCCTGCGCGAGGACGATAGTCGACTTTGCGTCGCGTAACGCCTCCTTAGGCATGCCAAGTTTTTCATAGACCGCAGCACGGGAGTCGTAGATGACGTGTTGCTTGTCGCCGCCGACCTCCTTGAGTGCCTGGATTGCAGGTTGGAATGTGCTTAGTGCTTAGGACGATGATGACTACAGGACTTACTTACCTGTGTGAAGTGAGCCAGGGCTTCGTCTAGACGTGACGCTTTGAAGCTGGCAATTCCCTGGGTGAACTGTGGTTTCCAGGCCATCGCAGTCCAGACAAGTAGATGATGGAAGGTAGTGGGCCGTGGATGATCGCATACATAGTTTCCTTATACGATAATCGCAATTGAAAATGCCACATACCAGACTTGGGTCCTGCGCCCATGATGGATGGATCTTCTTGAACAGTAACTAACAGTAACTAACGTTCTGAGAGCAGATCGGGATCTACTTTCTTGAAAGATAAGAAAAAGTGAACATATAAGACAGACGCCGGAAGGTCAGCTATACCCCACCTTTCCAGAAAGTTCGACCAACTGCCAAATCCAATTGCAAGCTTTGAAGGTGTCCAAAACTTATTTAGTCGCCGCCTCGTCTTTCTCTTGTCTCCATACCACTTCATATTGCCACAAACACCATGCCTTTGAACTACTCGAAGTGGGACCAGCTCGAGGTGCCTATTTTGGCCATGGTTTTCCAATGATAAACCTCACGCTCACCCGATCTCTAGCTTTCAGACGATTCTGACATCGAGGGGCACCCTAATGTCGATAAAAAATCACTGATTCGGCATGTCTTATCAGCCTCTACACGTTTCGTAGCTCATACGCCATATTCATCGCAGATGGAAACAGCGCGACATCCACGAGAAGCGTGAGGTGCGGAGGCAGAATATCGCGAGGCTGAACGCCCAGATCGCCTGCGACAACATCCTCCTCACGCGCATCAAAGAGATCTATAATACCCTCTCCGATCCCGCCCCATCCACACCCCCGACTGCTTACTTCAATGCCCTCGTCGAGCGCCTCGAAAAGAATCCTTCGCGTGATTGCCCACCCGGGAGCAACCCCGACAAGTTTGAGCAAACGTATGACGGGATGCTGTTCTCCCTTGTGAAGCAGGTCGGAGAGGATGCGCGCCATCGTGTCAAGGAAGCTGGTACGCTCGAGGCCGAGCGCGATGAGAAGATCACAAAGCTCCTTGCGACGAGCATCGGCGGCCATGTTACGGGGCTGGAAAAGACGATTGAGAAGAATGTCGCTGAGCTCGCATCAGAGGAGAAGGAACAGAAAAAGCACATCACGATGGACGATCTCCACGATGGATTTGAGAGCAAGGTATGCCCCATCTTATACTGCGCTATTTACATGACACTGAAAGATGTTATCCATCCATAGTATGTGCCCCCGCCCCCGGAACCTGCCCCCGTGTCACACACCAAGATCGACAAGGGGAAGGGCAAGAAGACAACCACAACGACAGAGTTCGAGGTCCTAAACCCACAAGCCACTGTTGTCGAAGCAGAGGACGATGGAGATGACACGGACGACGATTCCCTCCCAGAGCTGACGCCGTCCCTTGAAGCCTTCTCAAAGATCCCTGTTCGTGCATACGAGAAGTCTTTCCAGTTCATCCAGTCACACCGCGATGTCATCGTCCCGGGCGCCTCTGATGCGCTGCTTGTAGCAGCCTTCCGGGCTCAGAGCGCGGGCAAGCCAAAATATGCCAAGCAGTGCGTACACCAGAGTCTCCTGCTGCAGTATGGCGAAAAACTCGGCAAGGACGGCGTGCGCGTTTTCTTCCGCAAGTATGTACAGTTTTTCGTTCGTTGTTCTTTCTAGGCTTTCCCTCTAACGTGCACGCAGGATGATCGCGTCTGACCAACGCGCGGAAAGCGTGTTCTTGAAAGACGTAGAGGAAACATATCGACACCTCGTCGAGCGCGTGAACGTTTCGCTCAAAGAGCAAGCTGAGTCGACAGGACAGGAGCAGATCCAGCTTGTGCCGGAAAACCCCAATCAGACGATATCGTTCAACGTACCTGACGGGCCACCACCAGAGGAGATTCAGCTCGAAGGCCCTCAAGCAGAGACTCTCGATATTGAGGAGGTTCGCAAGGCGCTGCAGTTCCGATGGGATGTGTTCACGGCGTTCCCCGTGGAATTCCAAGAGGCGCTCAAGACGAATGAGCTAGATGCAGTGAACAAGGTCCTTGGGGAGATGGATGTGGACACCGCGGAGTCGATTGTGCAGCAACTTGATATGGCGGGTATTTTGAGCTTTGCGGAGGGTGGTGTTAGGGATGAGACTGGTAAGGGGAAGGAGATCGCGATTGAGTAGGCCCCAGACGATGGACTGACCGAAGTGCCACTTGCTCTACTTAATACTGATCATTAGTATAAATTTCGTTTATATAAATCTTCCGGCATATGTATCATTCCGTGTAAATTTCAATGCCTTCTCTAAACCCTCGCAATACATACATAAGTGCCTAAGTAGTCGATAGTCCAAATTGTGGAAGAGCTCGAGGACAACAGCTAAAAGCTTAAGTTCTAATACTAATAGCTATAGTGATTTCTGGGCACAGTCACGTCACGACACTTTTGAATTCCAAATCCGAGCCAGTCCGAGCCTCAGTCCGTCTTTCGTTGTACCCTCCATGCAGACTGCCGCAGATGTCGATATAGAGCTCTTCAACCCGTCCTGCCGAATCCTAGTGGTTGCTCCTACTATCTCCCAGGCAACATCATGCATTTCCCGTGTGTCTCTTTATCTATCACGTTGGACGACACAATCTTACACTCCGAAATCATGATTTTTCAAGGTATCCAGAATCAAAACAGACGGGATTCTCCCTCGGAACCCTTGATTGACACTATACACACCCAAGATTCTTCAGGATCGCCACCAAACCTGGCCAAGTTCCCGTGGACAATCACCAATAGATATTACTCTGCACATGTACACTTCGCCGTGCATACGATGCATGGGCTGAGCCCACACCAAGTCCAGAATATACCAGCCATCATATTTGTATGGTCTCGCGGAGAGGTTTGTCAGTTTCTTTCACATCCGTGTCCTCTATGAAGTTGGGTTCGCGATGCTGAAGTACACTCAGTCATATAAACACCACATCGAGCGCATTGCCCAAGATCTTGCTAGTTATGAGCCGGAAGTATGTCTGGCCGTAATGACTCAGCCGCAGGAACGGTTGTCATTTGCGAGCGCTGTGTTAGAAGAAGACGGCGAAAATGAAGATGGGGATGAAGACGATAGTGATATTGACGCGTTTCTCTCGTCCCATGGTTTCGAGTACATCGACGCGACTGAAGAACAGCCACCGCGACGCGACGACGGAGATGCTGAAAGTAATCCCTGGTCAGAAGGTAAGAACACATGTCTCCACCATCTTGCGTGAGATAATTTTGAGATTGCCACCATAAGGAGTACCTGGACTGTCCCGCGTACTAGATGCACTAAGCACTATAATGTGGCCTTCAATGCAGTCGAGACTCAAAGATCCAGCGTCATCGAGGATGCGAGATCGAGAACGCGTGCTTCTCGACTGGGCCAATAGTTCTCAGGACAGCAGTCTGTCGGCGGTCGAAGAACTGGCAGCCAGCTCCAGCAGCAAACTATCGCAACGAACAAGTACTCTGAAGAACGAAATGCAGGAGCTCGCACGCTGGCTCGAAGAGGACGAATCACTGCGTGATGATCCCTGGAAATCGGCAGCCAGCTCACGTGGGATGACTGGCTCGCCCACCAGCATCGAGGATGGGGAGGAAACGCCTTGGATAGAGCAGCACGAGGCGATCTCGTTGGGATTCGAGGACGACTTCACGGTCTTCGTTTCGGCGCCCGCTGTCGAGCCCGCTGAGAGTTCGGGCCGCTCAACTCCAGACGCGCCTCGGGGCGGATTATCAGTTGCCCCTGGGGGTAACTTGTATCGGTCTCTGGGCTCAGTGTCGGATTTTGGCGGCAGCGACGATGGGAGGGATGCAGGTGAGGACGCTGGTGATGGCCTGCCGACCAAGGAGGAGATCCTCGCTACATCATCTCGGATATTTGGAGCTGCGAAGTTTCCACGCTGGCCAGACGTGGGGTCTAGTTCAACTATCGCGACGCTAGAGAATGTAGTCGCGTCGGGCGAAGTTCCTGTTGCTTCCGAATTGGAGTCCTTCGGTACCGAGGGCCTTGGTGCGGAGAACGACGGGTCCTATGACATGGTGTCCTTTGATTTGTCAAAAGTACTCAGTGCGCTCCAGGAGATGAAGGCTGAGATTGCGGGCATGGCGGATGAGGGTGAGAGGCGGAAGGCAGCGGCGAAGGTGGCACTGGGTTTGGTTTACGGACTTGAAGATACGGAGTCGTTATAGGTTTGTATTTTATGTTTTACGACAAGTATAGTACTTAGTGGTAGTTGAGTGGTACTTCAAGCTGTAGATTCTTCAGACGCGATGGCAGAGGCACAGGAGTCGGAATCATCGGATTGATTTTGCCTAACTCGTTTGATTCAACACAGTCGTAACCAAAACCACGATGTTCACAAACCCAGATTGCACAACATATCTTCATCTTCACAACTGACCGGTCTTCAGCCCTATCGCACGTTGGATACTACCAGATACTATCCATTCTGTAAGCCGCCACTGTCAGTTTGAGTTGCATTCGCGCTGTCTCATAGTAGTCATCTATTTTGTCGCACGACACAACAGCCCTAGCCTACACCTTGGCGCCATCCAGGCTGGTCGAGTTCGCCTACCCTTCGTGCTCACGACGTCTATCACCTTTTTGTTACCAGCAGCTGGCTTCTTGGCACAATTCCTTCAACCTCTTACACTTCTGACTATGCAAACATTCCTTGAACAACGTGACGCACCCGTCAACGGACAACTTGAATCCACTCGCAAAGCCCGGCCTTCATTACCAAGATCTAGCTCTAACCCATCCTGGCCCAAAAATGCGTCCATGGAGTCACTTCGGAGCCCTCGGGCTCCTCCCCTGACGCATCCCTCGACATCTGCCCCAGCACTGCTGAGGAAACGTCACTCAGAATACACACTCTCACCAGAATCTGATCGCCCAAAGACACCAGTTCTTGTGCCTGGTGCTCCCCCGAAACGCCCCCTTCGTAATCCGGCGCGGGTCGCGCCCGCGAAGCCCAAGTCAAGGAGCCGACCATCCACCGCGACTGGTGCACGAGAAGAGGTCACTCCATGGGAATTTGCGCCTGGTCCACAATCTGACGAACCTCCTGGCACCCCTGGAAGCGGGACAAGTTCCCCTGTGTTCCATCGGGCGCGCGTCTCGCTGACGACGGGGCCAGTAGCAGAGGTTACGCCTTGGGAGCTTTATCCCGTCCGCAGGTCTGCGACGAGCCGGTCCTCATTGACCACAGCGCTTGTTGAAGAGGTTACACCATGGGAATTGCATCCGGTGCCCTCTGTTATGCCATCCCGATCCACGTTGGCGACAGGTCCCGTGGAGGAGGTTACCCCATGGGAGCTTGTCCCGACCCCTTCATCCGTCAACCCGCCAGCGCCTCAACCTATGAGTCCCATCAGCGAAAAACGATCATCCGTAAGTTGAAATTTCGTGTTGAGTTACCGTGACCGGTGTCCAAACGCTTTAAATAAGATGCGGCTTGTGCCTTACTTTTTACGATTTTCCTCTCTCTCTCTTACGACCTTTACAATGCTTACGCTTCTCAACTATGCTTACTCTACCTTTTCATCGCAGCCCCGAGTCTCGACGTCCTCTGGCAACAGCAAGACTTTTTCCGAGATTGCTCAAATCCGACGACAGAAGAGCACTGGTGCGAAAGCTTCCAAGTCGCGTTCAAACACACTTCCTATATCCTCCTCACAATCCGACCATCCCAGCGTCATGGAAATCGCACACGCAAACAAGCACAGGAGCGCACCCGCGCCGTTGCCCGCTAGGTCAACGCCCTCAGCATCGAGGCTCCCACACAGAACGTCCGCTCGCCCCGTCGTACCTGCATCACCAGGCCCAATGGCTTCCGACCGACCATTACCATCACCGCCGACAAGCCTCAAGTTCTCCACAGCCGATCGCACCATTCTGGAAGACCTCAAGCGAAATATTAAAGCACGAGAAGCACAATTTATCATGAAAGGGGAGGGGACGGAGCTTGAGTCAGACCTGGGCTCTCGAGGAAAGAAACACCATCCTTTCCCGAAAGACGAAGTACCGTACCCGAGAAACTACGAGCGCCAGGTTCTGGATTTGTAAGTTCTGTTCATTGCTTTCATGTACCCGGACATTATGGGGGGCTCCCATGTATCTGCAACCATTCCGCCCCGTCCTCCATCTTGATCTTCTGCACGTCCATTGGCTTATCTCGTGGTGGCGACGCAGGGATGTTTGGGAAACCGCGTTCTGTCAGGACATATGTGAAAGCCTCACATGGCATGTGTTTGATACTCCTCCTACCAAGGTGTAAGTTTTTTCATCTCATTGGAGCAACTATGGTTCTGACATTTCCCGCAGATTGGACATTGGATGCGGTGAGCGCCAGGTGGGATTAGATTTTCAGTACATGTACTGACACATGTCGGTATGTCGGCAGGGACTGGGACCTGGATTTTGAATTGTGCAAGGGCCTGGAAGGTGCGTTGGAAAATCGAGTCTACATTCCAACTACATTCTGGTAGATTCCGGTGTCGCTGACATCCCTATTTTAGGATTCACACTTCGTTGGTGAGTATCAATGACGTTTCCGGGGCAAAGCTGTACTGAAATTGTTTTGTAACAAAGGTTTAGACGTTGTACCATTGCAACCTGACCTGCAGCAGGTTGGGTCGTCAGAACTTGCTTCGAGAATTACATGGGTTCACCATAATTTGTGAGTAACGTCTTGATGGGGCTCAGAAGAAATTTTTTGACGATCCCAATTACACAGCCTCGACGGTCTCCCCTTTCCCAATGAGCATTTTGATTTTGTGTCAGTGCAAATATCTAAAGATGATGCAACATGCGCTCATTTGTTTAAAGGCATGTCAAGCGGATCGCGCTCGGTGTTCCAGAAGACAAAGTTTGTGCTGTAACACTGTCGTGTATATGTCAGGTGCTGATGGAGTAATAAGTGGGATGCTATCTTCGAGGAGATATGTCGCGTCATGAAGCCTGGCGGAGCCTTCGAGGTACATCAGTTTTTCTTGCGCACACCCTCTGATATTTATGAGTTCGACCAGATGCTTGAAGAAGACCTCTTCTTTCCCGGAAAACTGATCGACAGCGATGAAGATTCAGAACCTGAGAGCGCACCCGAGAGCCGTTCGTCCATGCATTCTTCTCACCTCAATTTCTCAATCTCATTCAGATACCCACGCAGAAAGTATTGCAGATAGTGCGCTACTGTCTACTTCATCTTATACCTCCGATGGTACATCACCTTTAACACCCACGACCGCTGCATTTCCCACGACACCGTCTCGCTCCAACTCGCCTGTGGAGCCTTTCACCTCCGAAGAGAATGGACAGGAAGAAGCGCAAGATCTTTTGTCCCAAGTCATTGGCGGTTATCACATCCCTTCCGACGAGCCCGCCGGGCACGATGATACCGCCACCGATCTTTCGGACGCTATTTCTCCCACTACACATCGGCCGCCTCTTCAAGTCAAAACCCCCTCCAAAAGCCAAAGCCTTGTACCCCAACCACCCGGATCAGCATTCGCTGCTTCCGCCGTGTCGTTGATTATGAGCTCGGTAGGAAGTGTTGCAGCACCGCCAGAATCGCTCTATGAGATCGAGCCATCCTTGGATTCAAAAGGACGAGTCCGACCTCGCGGATATTCGCTGACATCCTCCGTTCCCGTACCCGAGTCGGATTCGCACCGAGCACATAGTAACATTGTGTCGGCATTGCCACACGCTGATACCCATGGTATCCCGCCAGTTCCGCCTCTGCTGATGACAGTGCCAAAACCTCCGGCCAATCCACGAGACCACTCACTTTTGGCAGCCATCTACGGGAAGTTGCTTGAGTCAAGGTTTATCAATGTCTCTCCGCTTGCGCTGTTGACAAATTTGATGGGACTACACTTCAAAGGTGCGCCAGGGAAGCATAAATAAACCTCTCTTAGATTTACTGTCTCTCAGATGTCCGTACCCACCCACCGCTCCAATACCGTTTCCCTGCTGTCGCGCAGAAGCCCCGCCGCATCGCTCCTGACGCAGAGAAAGCAGACGACTCTTTTGACTCCGAATACGTTACCTCCGATTCTGACGATGCCCGTGATGCAATCCTACCTAGCCCGCTGCCACGTTCCATGAAGAAGAAGATTTCGCGTCGCGTTTCTTCCCAAAGCTTGGAAGAAGAAGCACCAATCTCAGAAGACAACCGATACATCAACGTTCGTGGCCTTCTCCACAATTCTTCACCGTACATCACCCTGGACGAGTCTCGTGCCTCTGCATTCTCACCCTCGATTAAGAGCGTGTTTCCTGGGCTGAAATTACAGCGCCGCTCCTTGTTGCCGAATATGACAATGAACCTGGACCTGAAGACACTCAACCTTCACCTCGCGCTCAGGGCTGCTGAGATTTTGGCGTGTTCCGAAACTATGTGGGAATGGGTGTTGGATTATCAGGCAGCGGCGAAGGTGCACAGGGCCAATCGGACTGCCAGGTCCTATCGGTCAGGATCAGGTTCCATCGACTTGCCTCCCCGGCCATCCATCACCTCCGTCTCAAGCAGCAAGGATTCAACTGATTCATTTAAGAACTCAATTCTGGAGCTTACTCGGGACGACTTCGACGGCCTTTTGCTCAAATTTGATATGTACGCGTTGCTCGCATTGGTGTTATCTCTCCATTTGCTTATTGTGATTTATCGTACAGGGATACGCGGGACAAGTGTGCTTTAGGCAATGCCCTAGGAGAACGATTTTCTTGGTCCGTCGCGGAGTCTTCGCCATCCGCTGCTCGCAAGATCTTCAACAATGCGTGCGAGAAGTGGGACAAGTGGGAGCTCGAGCAACTAGCAGCGAATGGAGGCGCATCATCACTTCCACATCGTCGTCGACACCATCTCTCGTCGTCCCATCCGTCCCATCGGCCGTCGTACGCCCTGCCACAGCCCTCCCCGTCCACACTCCACTTCTCTGACCACGACCACGAAAGTGGCTATGGGCGACCGAGTGCGCAAGAGAAGAGAAGAAAGCCAGCCTCGACGTTGACTGGCGTGACACCTCCCCCAACGCATATGCTGAGTCGTGCGATGCGGGTATTTGTCGCTTGGAAGCCGTAACACCAGCTTGAAGGCCCACACTGTCTCACCTTCGGTGGCCACCATTTTGGCCATTCCGAGTGTTTGCAATTGTTTTGTGCATCTACGCGTTTTGTCCAGTTGCGTTTTTTTCTCACTGCGTTCACGTTCATTCATTGCCATTCTTTACTTTATCTAATATTATTACTTAGTGGGAGGATACCGGTGGTGTAGGTCTTGCCTACTATTGTACGATTTACCCAGATCCTTTCACTTTGCCTTGGTTCGGCTCTATTTACGGTACCTATGTGCGCGTCAAAATTGCTATCAGTATGACTGTACAACATACATATCTTAAGTTGTATCTATTAAACACAACATGTTTGTTTTCGAATTCGAACTTCGAACGTCGCTGTCTACGACATACTAGGTAACATAACAATAAATATCGACCTCGCAAAACTTGGCTCCAACCAAATTACCAAATCTGCAAAATGCTTGATTCAAGCCTAAACGTTTGCTACTTGTTCCTCAGCCCATGCCCACAGCTGCGTTGCGAGTTCAGGATCTTGTGTGGCGGGGAGAGCAGCGCCGATGCGGGCCCACGGGACGAGGTACTGGAGGGGGATGCTCAGCGGTCTGCATACACTAAGCTTACAGAGAACAACGACAACATACCTTCCCATTGAAGTCGACGCCCTCGGCCGACGTGCCAGCATAAAGCTGGGTCAGGGCACCCTGAGCAACGGGGTAACGTACTACTGACTGGAAGTAGCAGTCAAAAGGTTGCCCGGATGTACGCCCCAGCCGGGTAGAAAGTAGAGACATACAACAGCTTTCATCAGCAACGGATTGAGGTGGCGCCCTAGATCTGAGTTGAGGTTGCCAGGGTTCACCGCGGTTGAAACGATTCCCTCGTCCGCATACCTCCGAGCCAGCTCGTTCGAAAATACGACATTCGCCTGTAAAAATCAGTGATGGGACACAAAGGCGGTTAAAGTGTGGCGTACGAATTTACTCTGGGCGTAGAGGGAAAAGGAATAGGATTTCCTGCGTTTTGGGGTATCTTTGAAGGTATTGAAGTCGAGGCTACCAACGGTGTGCCCCGAGGAGGAGGTGTTGACGACCCGGGCCTTCCCATCGGGGCTACTGTTGGCGCCGGTGCGTAAGGCTGGGAGGAGCAGCTTTGTCAGGTAGAAATGACCTGAGTGTGAACAATGGGTAAGAAGACAAAGAGTAGGGGTGTAATGATGGGATTAACCAAGGAAGTTGGTGCCGAATTGAAGATCGTAACCTTGAGCCGTTACCTGTTCGATGGGTGGCACCATCACTCCACTGTGGGTGAGTACGAAGGTGAGCAATATAGAATGATGACTCCGACCAGCCGTGAAATACGTGCCCACTGTTGAATAAAATATGGAGGGCGTTTTCTTTCCTTCATCCCAATCTCAGTCAATTACACCTGACGTCGTGTTGAAAATGGACTCACCTCAGGAACTCCTCAGCGCCAGCCTTGATAGATGGCAAATCCGATAGGTCAACGTTGAGGAAAATCGCTTCCTTCCCTGTTTGTTCGTGCAGATCTTTGATTGCAGCTTCGACCTTTTCCTGACTACGACCGGCAATGTAGACTTTTGCGTTATGTTCAAGTAGCGCCTGTTCATGAATCTGTCATCATGTAGTTATACATGGGGTGCAGGACTAGCCTTTGCAGTCTCTTTGCCTATTCCTACGGAAGGAAGTCAGTTTATAATAGAATGATGAGCGACGTCGGAGGCGTAAATTGCCGCATAAGTAAGTATGGGCGCTAACCTGTGTTGGCGCCTGTGACGATCACAACGCGCCCAGTCAAGTCAGGGATATCATCCACCGAGAACTTGGAAGCTGGAGGGAATGATTCCGAGTACAGAGAGAATAAAGCGCCCATGCTGAAGGGACTGTAAAAGTTAGCGTTGAGAGCTTTGCTGTCGTGGCGGTCCGTGCGCGATGAACACGTGGTCCTCGCCAAAAATGCAGACATTGACAAATAACATTGACAATTTGAATCGAGTCGGACTCAGGAGGGAAGTCGTTGTTCTGGACCCCTTGCTCACTGTGCACCACGCCCTGCTTAGTCCTTGTATTCCTCTTTCTTGGCTTATTATCATATCGCATAGCGTTATATGGCAGATCCTCTGCTATCTGCGCCTCAGGACGTCGAGATGCGTCCTCCCGAGGCCACTGCTGCATCAGACCCTGCCTCTTCTTTGCGCGCCGCTGCCCTATTGACGCTCAAATCCAAGCGCCGTAAGGCCCCGGTTGAGGCAGCGGCGCCTACTCTTCCACCTCGCCCTCCTCCCGGCGAGCCTGCTCTTCAACTGGACTATGGACAGGAGGAGGGTGTCGGAACTTCTCCGGATGCACCCCCACCACCAATTGCTGAACCGCCCAAGCCATCTTCTGTCATTGATACGCAGGCTCGAGAAGAGGGCGAGATTAGTGACGAAGAAAGTGCTGGGCCTGCAACAGCTACACAGCCCATACCGCGCAACCCCACGCCACCTCGGCACCAAAGACATCCGACGCCTTCTCCTCTAGCTTCCCCACACACAGAACCTTCGCACCCCAAACCCAAGTTGTCCGACCGAATATCTGACCTCCGAATTGCGCCCGATTTCCCGACCAGGCAAGCTATGTCAATCTTCACGCAGCCTGAACCGCAGCCACAGCGTCTTGAAGATCCTCATTATATTCTTGACTCTCATAATGTTAGGCCTGGCGTAGCTTGTGAGTAACGACACCACCATGATTGACTCTTCTGCTGACCGAATTAAATCAACAGTGAATAGGGAGCAATACGAAAGAGCCAAGGATTGTGTTCTGGACCTTCTTGGCTGGGGTGTGGCGCCTGAATATCTCGTCGACTGTGGCCTCACTCGCGAGATAGTCTTTTACGTCTTCAGCGAATTGAACCTTCGCCTGCCTCGGAATCTCGACACAACGGGACTCGTCCCATTTGCTGTAGATGTACGCCATCTGCCTGAGCGCCAGAAGTCGTCAGCTCTCATGCCGCCACCCCCTCCCCCTCAAGCAAGGCGATATTCGCAGGGTGAATCTAGTTTTTCTGCTATCTCCCCTCCGCAGACCTCGCTTTTTTCGCCTTCCACGGCAAACGCGCCACCTGCATCTCCTCTCGCTGGTTCTTCGAAGGCTTCAGCTTCGACAACCCCTGTTTCGCCTAAACATGTCATCACAGGCAATTTGCATGACATGGAGCAACAACGTCGCCAAGAACTCCTTGCGCGCAAGGCGGCAATTGCTTCGAGAAAGTTGAAGACAGTGCCCCTTACAGTGCCCTTGTCGTCGCTCCCGACCAGCGCTTCCCCCTCGTCCACTCCGAGCGTGAACAAGGATGTCGAAATGGCTGTCCCCACCGAGACAGTTGAGGACTTCTTGAAGACCATTGGACCGTCGACTTCTCCAACGAAGCCTGTGGAGACGTCGACATGCTTTGGGGGGACATCACAAGCCGACGACATGGATGTCGACGAAATTCCGGGTCTTGGAGGTTATCAAACATCTGCACTCATTCCATACAGTGCACCTTTTCATCCGCCACCGCCTGCGGATGCTCTCACTTCGCCAGCACAATCGTCACACACTCCACTGTCGCCAAACGAGCCCCCTCCCTCATCTACTGAATCGATGTCAACGTCGTTTACGCAGAGCTCTTCTTCTTCAACCTCCCACACTTCTTCATACACTCCTTCTGATACCCCCACGCTACCCGAAGGACCCGCATCACAACGTCGTGGCGCTAAACGACCCGTGGCAGCTGATTTCGTCGACTTTGATCGTCCATCAAGCAACAGCAGTGGATCATATACTAACGGCCTCCAGGCGGGTTCGCGGCGAAGGATCGGAGTGGGCTTCGCTAACGTCACCAGCGCGCGACGAGTCATCATTGATCTCAGTGATAGCGAAGGGGAGGGTGAAGGAAATGTTTTTATGCACGATCCGGGGAAGAACATGAAGACCCGACCCAACGCTTCCAACGCCTATGCGTCACCTATCCCCACTCGACCGAACGTTCCGAATCTGAACACTTCCGGAGGGTGGACAACGCCACCTGTGTCGACGCCGACTCTATCAAACGCAGCCATGACCGCGAGTGGAACAATGTCTCCGGCCGCGCTGGTGGAGAAGGAGAATGAGATTCAGAAAATGAGGGAACTGATTGCGGAAAGGGAAGCTCGAAGGTTGAATAAGATCACTGCGGTACGTTCATTTTGATGTACATCGTTGTTGATGTTCACCCTTTGCTCTTCAGATGAAGGCCGGCGCAAGTGCTGAGAATGTCACCGTACCAGTGAAACGAGAGGACACGCTGATAGCCATTTCGCCTGATACTGTGTCTGACGTGAACACTCCAACGACGGAAGAGCCTATTCAAACTCGTGAGTGGCGGTTACTCCGGGTCTTTGCGAGGCGCACCAGAAGTAACAACCCATTTTAGAGACAAGATCTATCCCCCTCCCTGGTCATTCGACCTCTAGAGCTGCGGCATCTGCAACACCCCCAATTGGTTCTCAATTCCCCTGGCTCTTGGCCCCCTCCACGCCCCGCTGACTGTGGCTATATATGTTTCACCTCCCAATCGTCTAGATATCGCCACCCGCAATGGCCCCTCTCATATCTCCACCGTGGCTGACACAGGAAGTCAAGGCGAGTCACCCCTTCCACCCTACCATTCCTTCTTTCCGTCTGCTCCTTCCTACTAATTGTTTTATGGACCTTTTTTGTTACCTCCTTACTCCCTCTTCGTTCGTCTTCTCGACAATCGCACAATGCGGCGACTTTGCGGACCCCGTGGCCCTTCATTAATTGTTTTCGACGCCTTGTCACGCGCCCGGTCTCTTGTACCTTTCCATGCGTGCGTTCTTGCATTCTCGCTTCTTCTTCTGGTGCTTCTCGGTTATCTGGACCGTTCTGATTCCATTAACCGCCCCTTATTTTCCCATGCATCCCGATATGGGGACGTACAGTTGTGAACGCAGAGGCACATCAAAAACATGCGGCAAGGATCCTCTCCCTTCGTTTGCTGTAAAGCGAACATTTTCCTGACGTCGTTTTCTATTCTGCTTGTTTTTTGTTCTTCCTCCTCCCACTTCTCCCGGTGGTCCGACTTCCTTCGTGGTTGTGTTTGTGTGTTGGTGCTCTGCAGGTCACCTCGGAGATCCAGGATGCGAGCTCGAGGGTTAACGGTTCAGTCGACGTCGACCCGGCACCGTCAACGTCGACACAGGTGCGTCATAGGAGTTCGTCTCTTTTTTACTCCTCGGGCGGCCGGAACCAATCTCATTGCAATCTCATTGGGCCTTTCCGATTCACCTTCTTGGCGGTGCTAACGAATTTTGCTTCCGCAGGCCCCGGCGTTTTCAATGCCAGCCCTCCCAAGACCCGTCGAAAGTCAGGCGTCGCTGGCGGACTCGGCCTCATTCACAGCAGTGCAAGAACAGCAACATGATCAAGATTTCTCCGTCTATGACTCTCCGTTCACGTTGTATCCCTTCCTCGGCGCGCGTGCAAGACCTCTATACGGCAACCCGGATACCGTGTCGATCTCTTATTCTCCTTCGTTTGCCTCCACTTCGAATTCTAACTCCTCCTCCCTCCCTTCTTCCGCGAGCCTTTCTTCCTTTGCGCATTCTTCCTCCTCTTCTGCTTCGTCGGTTTCGTTTTCGCCGTATGTAGCTTCCTCTTCTTCTGATCACGCTTTTGGTGGTACTGGTATTGTCCCTATTCCGGATCTTCGACAGTTGAGACTAGCTACTGCGTGTAGGATGATGGATCCGTCGAAGCGGGTATGCCAGTTTGAGGTGCCGGGTGGAGGGGTGTGCGTTGATGACGGATGCGAGGATATGCATCTGAGTAGGGTCACGGGGCAGGGTGGGCAAGGCGGGGCTGAGCCGAGTGGTACGTGGCCGTGGCCTATTTGTTTCTTTGGATTGACTTGCTTGGATTCCCTCTTGATTGTCTTTGCTGGTGGCGCTTTTCACCCCATTTTGTATTTGCAGATCAAGACACGGTCGACTACCTGCTGAATACACTGCCATCCGACTGGCTGGCCGACAACAATATTTCGCAGTCCAGCTTATCTTCGGCGCTCCAGGAAATCCGGCTCAAGCTTCCCCACCTGGCCTTCGAGGAACGAGTGGCGCATGCCATCAAGGTGTTGGGGCCCCCTCCACGGCGCTGACCTCCGAGGACGCGCCATCCGCCGGGGCGGGGGAAGTACATCTTTCCCCTTGTTGCTCGACGACGAAAACGGACCCGTAGACAGCCGCAACTAGGATGAAGACTCGAAGCTGAAGAAGACGCACCCCATACGCGGATGGACGGCATCCGTGGGCTTGGGGACTCGGGAGAGTGTTTGATCTGACTCAAGAGCGCATTGCGCCATCTTCGGTGTCGGCGGCGTCGGGGCGGAGCCCGGGGTGCAAGTGGGTCGGCCGTGCATGTTCACGGCAGCTTACGAGCGCTCCTGGTGATGTCGTAGCGTTGCGGCACCGGGGAATGATGAGGTCTAGGAGGAATGATAAAAAAAAGCCGAGAAGAAAAAAAAAACAAACTCTATTGTCAAGATGACGGGTTTCTGATGATAGTAGTAGTTTGGGGGTGATGATTTCGTACACGCCTCTGTCTCCCCGTACGTTGATTGCGCTGTGCTGTCGTGTATATAACCCGTAGTCTCTTGGATTTTGGATCGTTTGTAATGACGAGTCTCTATTGCTTCTGGGGATGCTTGAGAAAGTTATGATGACAGGATCAAGCTGCGCGCCGTTCAGGGGTGGTGAGTGTGGGAAGGGTGGGACGGCATGACGTCGGTTGCCCGTTGCTGTAGTGATGGGCGGCCGTGCAAGAATCAAGAACCAATGGAACTCGTGGGCTGGCGATCTATCGGCGAAGGGGAGGCAGAGCCGCAGAGGCACACAGCATGTGCACGGCGAACGAGAGGAGGTGTCCCGATTTGTATCTCGAGCTGCCTGATTGGGTGTGGCTGTGTCTGGTCACGTGGAAAATCATGGGGAGCGGAAAGACGAGGTTTCAGACGAAGAGACAAGAGAGGAGGACGGGGAGCAGCATACAGCATATATATTATATTATATAGTTGGCGCAGCGTAATCCTTCCATCTCTGGGGGAACGGTGAGCAGTGGTCAGACAAGCGGCGCGGACGGAGATGGCCGGGTGTGCCTTGTTTGCTTGTTGATGGCAGTTTATATGTGCCGGGCTTAGTTGGGACTTCAAAAGAGTCCTGATCAACTTCCCTTTTCGCCCTCACCCAGGATTCCTTTTCCGGCCAGTGTCCGTACAGCCCAAATAGCCCTCTCCTCCTCGTCGCCCCCGACGTCGAACAGCACCCTCTCCTCATCGTACTAACCCTGAACACCTCCCGTGAGTCCCTTCTTCCTCCTGTTTCCCTATCCCTCTCTCCTCTTCGTGGGTAATTCTTCTTCCCCATTTTCCTGTTCCAATACCGTGGCTCCAACTTCCGTTTCTGGCTTACCCACCTGTGTGACCATCTAGTCGCGCACGCCCCAACCGTTTTTCGCCCCAGACTCTCCACCATGTCCATGCGCAACAGCAAGCGCCCGCGCGGCGTTGATCTCCATACCGGCTCCTCGGGGCCTTCAGATGGGCACCCAGGGCCAGGCCAGCCCCCAGTCGGCGAAGACGCGTTCATCAACGACAACGATGCCGCCGACAGCGGTGGTGACGACGACGACGACGACGACAAGCCCAAGGCCGACAAGAAGGCTGGGAGACGAAAGATCAAGATCGAATTTATTCAGGATAAATCGAGACGTCATATAACGTTCTCCAAAAGGAAAGCAGGTATGTCTCGCGTCGCCTCGCCACGGTGCGGTGCTTGCTTCTGACATTGCTATATACAGGCATTATGAAAAAGGTAACTTTTCTTCCCGTTATATTCTGAACATGATATTCACCATGATATTCACCGCGATCAGGCCTACGAGTTGTCGACGCTCACGGGCACGCAGGTCCTCCTGCTCGTCGTCTCCGAGACCGGCCTTGTCTACACTTTCACCACCGCCAAGCTCCAGCCCCTCGTCACCCAGCCCGAGGGCAAAAATCTCATCCAGGCCTGTCTCAATGCCCCGCCCGGCGCCCTGCCCTCGTCCCACCCCATCGGGAACCCCATCAACCGCGCCGCCGCGCCCTTGCCTATGCATAGTGGTCCCCCGCCCTCCAGCAATCTCCCTGGCGGCCTTTCCATCAATCCCTCGGGTCCACCCAAGGACGACGACGATGACAACGACCCCGACGATTCTCCCGGCCACGGCCCTCGTGCTTCCAACAAACGCCGTCGCCGTTCATCCAACGCTGGAGCCCCATCAGCAGGTCCCCCCCGCGGCCCCACCTCCCCCCACTCCCCCAACGCCTCCATCCCTCCTCTCTCCATCCCAAACTCGGGTCAGCAAGGCCAGCCGCCCTCCCAGTCCCACCAGCAACACCAGCAGCAGCCCCCGTCCCAGATCTCCCTGGGGTCCCCGACATCCCCTCAGCAGCAGCATCCCCAGGTGTCCTCCTCGTCCCCAGCTCAGTATTCTGGGGCCTCGTATGGACATCACCCTGGCCAGCCCCAGCAGCAAACGTCCCACCACCAGCAGCCTCAACATGATCCCAGTATCTATGGATCCCACCTCTTGTCGCCCGGTGGATATTCCTATGGTCCCGGCGGTGGTGGTCCCCCTGCCCAAGGTGGGCCGCCTCAGGCACAGCTCGGGGGCCTTGCAGCGGCGGCCGCTGCCCAGCATGGCCATTGGTCGCCACAACAGCCCCAGGGCGGACAACAGGGCCACTATGGACGCCGATGAAGACGTGTGGACTGCGGCACACTGGAGGTTTTCCCTTTTTTCCTCGGTCACAAGTGCTTGCTTTTCTTTTCATTTTCTCCCCCTCCAGTCCGTTATGCTGGCCCCTTCTAGTCGTGTAGTATGTCAATCCCCGCCCGCTCGAAATCAAAACATTTTATGTACCACCCGCCCTCCATTTTCTGGCCATCTACCCCTGCCTCCCCTCTCCGTGTACGACCCACGACCCAGTCACGATACTTATCGTCCGCTCTTCTTTTTTCTCCTCTCCAGCTATCCTTACCCCTTACCGACTTCTTCTTGATGTACATAGTCTACTTTACCGTTGCGCCTAGCTAGCTCTGTCTGTCTAACACTGTCTGTCCCGCCCCGATCTGGTTGTTGTTTTCCGCAGCAAGGGCATGCTGGCAAAACCGCTACCTTGGACCCATGCTATCAATCGACAATGTGCATGCATGCATTCTCGCTGCGTTCTCGCGCTCCCACCTCGCCTCCACGGACGTCAAAACGCTGTCAAAACGTTAAACATGATGTGGGGTGAAGCTTGTGGACTCGTGACAAACGGAGGCATCCCCAAAACACTCTACCGACGTCAAGCTTGGCTTGCAGATCATGATATGTATGCACATCCATCAGCGTGCCTGCGTCGTGCTCTATTGCCTACGCACGGTCTGTGCCGTTGTGCTCAGCCCTTCCTCAGCCCCTGTGGTAATTATGGTGTCAGATATCCTGGATCTGTTGGACAAAGTGCGTCGGGCTCGACTGAAGCTCTCTGAGCTATCGGTCCAGGCTTCCTGAAACTTTTGGGGATGTCTTAACTAAATCTTTCCATGGCCGCTCAGGCCGCAGGTGTGGCACCGCGGCTATATTGGGCTAGTATTAGAGGCCCTTATAAGACGCGTCATAGTCGCGACTCGGCATTCGGACGAAGCATCGGAGCATGGGATTATCGAGTAAATCCATCTGAAATTTCAAATACGAATCGGAGTCCGCCTGCGTGCACGACTAACTCAGAACTGCTGCCAAGTGCGTGCGTTATATTTTCTGGTGCTCCCACGGGCTTACCGTTTGACCTCCCTCGCTGCCGTGCACGTCAGCCCGAGTGCTCTGGACCCAGGTGAATTTTGAATTGTATTCCTGCTGAACCGAAACTCAGTCAAAATTCAGGGCCTGCAATGGGGATCACCTCCTCGATACCAACTATATGGGCCCAGGCCTTCCCGCCCCCGTCCGCGTTCTCGGTGGATGATATCCCGGATCTCACTGGAAAGGTCGCTATCGTGACCGGATCGAACACGTATGCCCTCGCCCTTCGGACTTCCCTTCGAGTCGCAAAAAATAGTAGCCGCTGACATAAATTACAAACCAATAGAGGGATTGGGAAGGAGACCGTCAAGGTGAGCACCGGTGTTGCCGATATTAATTAAATTCTGCCTGGCTTGACATGATGCTGGCATTGAACAGCATCTGCTAGTGCATAATGCGAAAGTGTATGTGGCGGCGCGCAGCGCGGAGAAAGCGCAAGTGGCAATTGAGGACTTGCGCGTGCAGACCGGGAAGGAGGCGTTGTTCCTCAGATTGGACCTTGCCGACCTCAAGTCTATCAAAGCGGCGGCGGCCGCGTTCCAGGAGTACGTTTTCCTCACACATGATTGTAATTTGATGTTGCTGACTGCCACGACAGGAAAGAGAAGGAATTGCACCTTCTGTTCAACAATGGGTAAGTCGCTCTTCCGTCTCTGGCTCTCTGACCCTCGGTCGACAGGCTTTGAGGACGACCAATAAACGTTAAACACTGAATGTCAAACGTTGAACTCCAGAGGTGTGATGAAGCCGCCTGTAGACGCACTGACCGCCGACGGCTACGATCTCCAAATGGGCGTCAACGTGCTCGGCCACTTCTACTTCACGAAGCTCCTGCTCCCCACCCTCACCTCTACTGCGCGTAACAGTCCAGATAAGCACGTCCGCGTGCTCACCACCTCGTCCGTCATGCACTACTTCGGCGCACTCGACTTCAACACCTTCAAAGACGGGCCTGCGCGCCGCAGGGTGTCGAAACGAGCCCTGTACAGCCAGAGCAAATACGTGCGTATTAGATGTACTTTCTTGAATCTTCATAACACGTGAACTATGCTCATTGCGTGTGCTTGCAGGGCAACTTGGTGTTTGCGCAGGAGCTGGGCCGGCGATATGGCGACCAGGGCATCGTGTCGATCGCCGTGAACCCAGGCAACATCGTTTCGGACCTCCAGCGCAACCTCGTGTTTCCCGAGAGCCTGACGACGAAATGGATATTGTATCCTACGCCCATGGGTGCTCTTACCCAGCTGTGGGGAGCGACCTGCGAGGAAGGCGCTCGGTTCAATGGGAAAGTGAGTACATATTTCAAACCTGTCAGTGCTCGCGAAATCGCTCACTTGCTAATTATCTGCCGGTCCGGTGTTTCAGTACATTATACCGTGGGCGAAGCTCGGCTCACCAAGGGCAGATGCTGAGGACCCGGTGCTGGGAAAACAGCTATGGGAGTGGATGGAGGAACAAGTTCAGAACACTTGAATTCCGAGTAGTACAGATGTACGGTACATCAATTTTGGTATAGCTTCAAGTGCATCCGATGCACCTGTATATACATTCTATCCGCTCTAAATAATAGGTATATCACCTAAATCGGAGCCGTTGTCTGGGGCGCGAGTCTACGCCACATCAAACACGGGTGCAAGCGCAAATTGTGGATGCGCGGAAACCGTTTCAACTATGATTCTGCAGCCGCAGCTGCGGCGACCCTGACCCGACGGCGGGCAAACCAGCGAGTGCCATACCATCCAGCGACGATAATGATAAACGCACCAACAATGGCCGCTCCGATGTATCCAGAATTATCGTTGGCCTGTGAACATAACAATCCGAATTCGTCAGTGAACGCCCCACAAGATGCACGTCAAATGCATACCCTCCCCCACGCCCTCCACCAGCTTCCGGCCAGGCCTCCACCATCCTCAGCCTCCGCAGCGTCGCGGCACTGAGTGCATTGGTCTCCAATCAGGCCCATGATGGTGATCAGTGAAATGCTATAAAAAGACCACATCGCATGATTTTAGATAAGCCAGGAAAGGATCATCAGCTGTGGAAGCGTCAGAGGGCGTGGCTGCGGAAGAGGCACGCACCTGAATGCCACCAAGATGCTCATCAGAGTAAGGACGATGCTCAGCCCGGACATGACGTTCAGCTTCACTACCGTGTCCCGCGCGACCCTGCTCTCTATATCCGCCACGGCAGCAGGAGAGGCGGCAGCAGCAGGTGCCGGTAGGCCTTGCTCCATGTATAAAGGAAGTTCCGGCGTGGTGACGTAGGCGGTCGCCTCCACGCCCCCCGGGTGCTTCAAGTTCTTCTCGTCCTGGTCAGCTGTTTTTTCATGATCAGGCTCAGGGGCCCGGGGTGGGATGCGCTCAAACAACGCCCAGGAGTGCTCGGGGAAGCCGGAGTAGGAGTAGAGCATCAAGATGGAGTCAAGCGAGTCGACGAGCGTCATGCCTGCGGTAAATAGAAGCTACAGAGCCCTGATGTCAGTCGCCGAATGTGGCGGCAATTGTTCTAGGGATGTGCGCACCGGAAGGATAACAACATGCGACGAGGGGATGGCACTGCCGTTGGCACCGCGCTTGGCGATGGCGGAGAGCGCGAGAAGAGCGATGGAGGATGCAGTGTCAAAGCCTATACGCAAGCTGTACTTCAGCTTATTGTGCGTTGTAGCGTAGCGCGGAGCGGACGTACCGAAGCCAAAGAGGACACCCACAGGATACATCTATAACGAATATATAAAATGTTATTACTGGGGTGCGCCCATGCTCTCCGATACGCACCTTCCATGGACGGTTCACGAAAGTCATGATGGGCCCTAAGATGCGCATCATAAGCATCTGGTTGTGATGTGGTTTTTCATCTAGCTCTGGGACATCCTCGCCATTGTCGATTTTCTTTTGCCTTGCTGCAAGCTAGGCGAGGAGTGTCATGATCAGGAATGTGGTTTGGTTGTCGATGGTGCCACCACTCACCCTCCGGCGTTGCCTCAGTATTCTCCACAGTATTATGGAATTTGCAAGACCGACTATGAACAGAAACGATCCACTCACAGCCGCACCTGCGACCTTGGTGAGCACCTGACCGCATGGCAAAGACAACAGCCACGCGGAACCTACCGACAATCCCACCCACCTCTCCAACATTGTGCAGTTTATCGAAGACGCCGGACGATATGGCGATGGCTATGGTCTGCCGCGAAAAAAAATGCATCCAAATACCATTAGGAGAAGACCAAATAAATTACGGACCACGATGAGCACGATTGTGCTATGTCCCAGAGAGAAGAACAATCCGCAAGTGACAGGGAGTTGCCCGAGGTTGATCAGCCCACGGGTCGCATTATCGATAGCACTAGGAGAACGGTCAGAGACAGGGGCCAGTGATTTAACGTAGCTGTGAGAAAAAGAGGTGAAAAAGGTATTTCAGAATTCTCGCGTGGCGCCAGGGGCTTACCTTGAACCTAATGTGGTCTGCATCGAGAGCTGTAGGACAAAATAGAGGTAGGGAAACTCGTCCATTTGACCACCAAGGAACAATCCTCACCATGCCGTAATCCCAGAGTCTGCGGAGGAGGATTTAGACGATAGCGAGAATGTGGCGCGAATGTATCACCCACCCAAGCTAGGAGTGCTAAGCTCAATATACCCCTCGTTTCGGGTTTTCGACCAAATATAATGCCCGCGACGATCCAGCATATCGCGTTGGCTGCAACTCTGCATGGGCTGGTCAATAATCGACAAGGCACTTGATAATAGATTCAGACGTACTCTGATATCGCAAGAACCAGTGAGCTGCCGTGCAAGGTCAGTCTGAATCTGCTGCGCGGTTGCATTAGGGTCATGGTGATTACAGAGATCTGTCGATCGAGAGGAGTGCCGTGCCGAAAGGGGATTTTTATGTAGTCATCGCTTACGTTGCCAAGCACTCGGACTTTGTCCATAACCAGTGTCGCTATTGAGGTGTTGCATTCACGTTTGCTGCACGACGCACTGGTGCTCCATCATGAGCCCTTCAGTCTACCAGGAGTGAGCCCTTTACTTCCTGTAGAAATTTCTACTCAAGTTTCGCTTTTGCAGGCTGCACTTTGCGACCGATCGTGCAATCCGCATCATTATACCCAACCTCCACGAGCGGATTCCAGTAACATGGCACACCGCGCCATACCCCGTCATATTCTACATACCATTCGTATTTATGGCCTACCTTGCTCGGCGGCCAGATACGCATCTCATCCGCCTGCTTCTCCTGCCGATCACGCTGTGCGGCATCGTGGCGGCCGCGTACCGCTATGTGTGGACTACACCAGAGCTGAACGTGTATAACTGGGGCCAATGTAAGCAGCGCTTGCAGCCTGAATTTACGCTGAATCACGATACCTTGCTGCTTTGAAGGTCTGTTGGCGGCAGTGACCATCGCGAAATCGGTTGAATATGCGTTTAATATAGAGGGCATGCTGAAAGTTGGCGAAACCCGACCAGGTGAGATGAAAGGTAAAGGTAAAGCCATACGCAATGGCAATGCAGTGGGCAATGGTCATGCACATAATGATACCGTTCCCGCTCGACGAGGGCTTCGATACATCCCAGATGGGCTCTATGATGCCATAGAACTCATGCACACACTGCGTGGCTTGCAGTGGAAGTTCGGACAAGAAGTCCACATTCCAAAGCACACACGACCTTTACAGCGAGACGCGTTTCTGCGCGCCACCCTACTGTCCTTCATCCAGAACTTCCTCCTCGTAGACTTTCTGGAATCCGCCATCAAGCTCTTCCCGGGCGTCGGCTCGCCGATGGGAGGAAGCATGTTCTACCCCGATCTGCCACCACCATCGCGTTACGCCGTATCCACCCTGATCCACATGCTGACTGGCACCGCCATCCTCAGCGGCTTCGGGATGGTGTACGACCTCGTCACACTCATCGCCGTCGGCCTCTTCGATAGTGCACCCAGCTCGTGGCCGCCCGTGGTCGACGACCCGTGGAGCGCCGACTCCATGCACACGTTGTGGTCGCAGCGCTGGCACCAGCTCCTCCGGCAGACGTTTCTCGTGCTCGGGGGCTACCCCGGCAAATGGCTCGCCGGGAACCCCGGAATGCTGTTCGGGACATTCATCGCGTCTGGCCTGTTCCACGAGTGCGCGATGTACTCGATGGGCAGGGGCTTTGACCATAATGTGTCTGTGTTCTTTACGATGCAGGGCCCGATATTGGTGCTTGAGCGCGTGTGGAGGAAGGCGACGGGCCGTCGTGTGGGCGGCTGGTTGGGAAGGCTGTGGGTTTATTCTATTTTATTTCTGTGGGCACAGCCTATGGGTGAGTGGAAAGGTTGATCTATGATCGGGTACTTGTGCTGATTGTGGATCTCGTAGTGAATGCGTGGCACCGGCGTGGGCTCGGGGGCGGTATGGTTATTCCACCAGTTATCAGTCCTACCAGGCTGCTTCTTCTACCGATTGTGCACAAATTCAGTATGTAATTACTTACCGTAGAATAGAGTCTGTAGACATACGCGCCTGCGCCCCTGGCTCACGTGTAATGTACGTCATGTGGATAAACAATGACAATGACATGTTCGTTGCGGGGTTGCATCCGCGCACATCGTCTGCCATGGCTGATCCCACTGCGCCCCACGATCCCCAAACGCTCGACACTCCCCCGCCGTCCGCGCCACCGCCACCGCCAGCCCCCAAGTCCCAGTCCGCGCCACCGCCCACGTCCAAATCCCCGCCACCGCCACCGTCCACATCCCCGCCCCCGCCATCGCCCCCGCCGTCCCCGCATCCAGCACTCCCCGCACGGCCCCCGTCCCCCGTCCCCGCACCCGCACCCGCTGTCGAACTATCTGTATGTCTCGCGATCACTCACCGATGTCCCCCGCTGACCACCCCTAGACCTCAGCCACCCCCGATTCCGTGGCCGATCAAGGCATCGTCGACATGGACATCTTCCAGCAGGTCCTCGATCTCGACGAGGACACAACCCACGACTTCTCCAGGGGCATGGCATGGGCCTACTTCACCCAGGCCGAGGACATCTTCGAGAGGATGGATGAGGCTCTGTGCGCACAACATCTTCATTCTAATCACCAACTCATCGTAATCCTACTTCTAATCTATACAGGCTCAGGAGAGATCTCGCCCAGCTGTCGACCCTCGGCCACTTTCTCAAGGGCTCCTCCGCCGCGCTTGGCCTGTCCAAGGTCCAGGCCTCGTGTGAGAAAATACAGCACTACGGCCAGCAACGCGACGAGGAGGCAGACAAGAGCCTCACCGTCGAGGGCGCCCTGGCCCGCATTACCGCGCTGCTCTCCCAAGTTAACAAGGAGCACTTTGCTGCAGAGGCCTGGCTCAGGAATTGGTACGACGAGAACGCCGATCCCGAAGACGGCGACCCCGATTCTCCACGCTTCTGAGCTCCAACCTGTGCGCCAAGTGGTGCCGGCCGGGGCACGGAGTAGAGTGGGGACGGGTCCCCTTTTGGTTTACGTACGCACGCGGGAGGGGGCGGGGGTGAGAGATCGGATGCGGCTCGGATAGGACTCGGTGGCGGGTGTTGGCGTTGGAGGAGGATACCGCGCCCACGAAATCGGATCCGACCGTTGGACGCCTCCATTCATGCAACTCGTCGCCACGCTCTCCGCGAGAGGACGCCCAGGGTGTGGGGAAGGACTCGGTGTTTTCGTTGCTGCTTCACTTGCTGCTTTCGTGCTCTCCCGGGACCCCTCGGAAGATGCGTTAGGCCTTGTCGATTTTGTGCATACTTTGCTTTCTACTTGTACCCGGGCACCCGTCACGGCGTGCGTGCCCTTACTGCTTCCGTCCCGTCTGAGTCGGCACGGCCATACCATTCCCATTTTCAACGCCTCGCTCGAGCTTTTATCAACCTTTTCCAATTCCGATCACACACCTCACATGCCACATTTCACTTCACTGCAAGTTCCATCCATTGATTTTCACGCAGACTCACATCACATGCCCATGCACCTCGTCACCTCCGAGCTCGAATTCAAGTTTCCGTTTTTTCTTCCATCCTTCCCTTCCCTTCCCTCGCCACGCTTTCAGATGTACTTACCAGTATTATAGCTTTACATACATATACATGACCTGGAGGCTTCACATCAATGACGCCGTTACTTTATTCTCTGCCAGGCTCATATCCCTTTCCCTGTCCCGATGTCTTCGCAATCTCTATGTACATTCTGAGATATGAACACTCAGATAGTGAGCCAGGGTTCAAAACTGTATATCAAAAACGAAATACAAAATACAGATATTCTAAAGAAAAAGTCCGCGGTCAACAGACAGTGCATCACAGGTGCCTTGTCTCTCAATGCAGAGGGCTCCACTGATAAAAGTGGAGCACTATCGCGTGTGTTCGTTCAATGCCGTGCCATCATCGATATCGAGTCCATGTCGGTGGGCGAAGTAAGGGCGTAACCCAGATCCAATCTCGATCCTTGGAGGTGCTTCTACAGAGCCTTTCCTGGCGCTGCCGCGTCCATCATCTGGAGAGTCAAATCAGCCTTTAGCGGTAGGGGAGGAAACTTGAACGGCGCTCACACGCGAGTCCGGGCTCCCTGTGACCGTGTTCATTGAACATGCTTTCCGAGTGTACAGGCTGAGGCTCCTGCTTTTGCTGTCGGGCCCAGTGCTATTATGGATATTGATGTCCGTGTCAACCCGTTGAGCGCGAGATCGTCGTGGCGCTCGAGGTCATATTGCCAGAATGTGCGTGCGTTGAGCGAGTGGACGAATCGAGCGCACGAGACAGTGACATGCGCCCTAAACAGTCCGGTGTGGCGACCGGAGCCCGAAAACGGCGCAAGCTCGAAGATCAAGCTTGAGGCTAATGCGAGCACATGGGCTCCACAGTTGGACAGACCCACCTTCTCGCGGTTTGTGATACGGCCCCGAGAAATGTGGACGCCAGCGCCGCTCGGGCCGCCGGGCCTGGGCTCGGATGGGAAGAGGCGGAGAGTGCTAAGCCAGACGGGTAGGGGGACGCAAGAAGTAATATTCAGTCTTTGTGATTTCAACTATAGCACAGGTTACCCATGTGGCCGGTGGCAGAGATGCTTGTCCAACAAGGTCGACTGCCAGTGACACTTCCGACAACTTGCCAGTCGTGACGGTGCCGGACGAGAAATGCTAGAGATGATTGAACAGGTTGATTGTTCATTTCTCACAGTGGATTTATAATTCCAGGAGCAGGAGTCCTTCAACTTGAACAAACTGGTTGAAGAGGTTCAAGTCAAGTTCTGTTGTAGGGTTTGCGTCAAGGCCGAATGCCCGAATGCGTTCAGGATCTCCTCAAAAGCACGTGGTATTGACGTCACGCGTGGCAAATGTCGAGCTGGCCGTCACTGTTCTCAGCCTTCCCCTACATACCCCCTTGTGACGGCAATGCCCTCAGCATTCGTTGACCACCTCGTGAAACCTCTGACTCTCTCACAGCCGCCCAGCCCTACTATTCTTGCGGCACCGCCGGCGTATGCGTTAAACTCGCCTGATTCTAACTCGGATGCAACGAAGGAACAACTCCAATCTCTGCTCGCTGGTCTGAATGAGCCGCTCTCAGCCTCCCTCGTCCAGGACACTGTGGGATCACTCATGCAACTCAATGAAAGGCGCCCGGATATATCTGCGTTAGGCACGGATCCCGAAAATTTTGCCTTGAAGGAAGCTATCATATCCAAGCTACTTATTGGACTTTATGCGGAGGGAATCGATGGCTGCCTGTCCCAGGCAACTGACGCAGAAACAGAGGCAGAATGGTGGGCCGACATAGAGCGCTCGCGGCTAAGCGTCATTTGGTACCTTGTGCAGAGTATGTCCCAATCTACATCGTTCCGTAGCAGTTGCGCTGAACATGTCGCCCATCAGCAACACCAACCCGGCTGGCTAACCTGACCCGCGTCGTACTGCAGGCCCTACACACACAGAATCTCCCTGTTAGCGTATCGGCCTTCAAACCCTCATATATCCGACAATTATTCCCGTCAGCTGACCCGCGCCGTCCGAACGCACTCAATAAAGCGCTCTTTCCCCACCTTCACTACCAAACCCTTTCCATCACCTCCTCCACGATTCTGTATACCTCATCCGCCTCTAGGCACAAAAAACCAGAAACGATATTTTCTAAACTATGGGCAATCATGGATCCCGTCTTCTCTGTCACCAAACTGCCAATAGAGCTGACAAGACAAGAATGCCACTTCAAACGCAAGGAACTGGAAAAAATTAGAGACCAGAGAGCCGAGACTCTCGGTTACCTGGCAGGGATGCGCGGAGAACTGGCTCAGGCCATCAAGGAACCTGGATCTTTTCAGTCTTTCGTTAACAGCATCACATACATCGTACAAGGCGATACACAAAAGGCTTTTGCCCCCCTCGATGACCACGCCGGTCCTTCCCAAAAACCACTACAGGAGATCCTGCATCTCTCAACAACGGTGTTCTCGATGCAGAGGGCGACGCACCAGCGCCTCCTCGATTCCAGACAACTTCTGCGCCCGTCCCGCCTTACACTCCTTTGGCCCAAGCTCCTTCTGTTACCGCCTTTGTTCATCTACGCCCTCCGTTCGGCGTACTCTTCCCGGGCGACTCTACGGGAGCTCGCGAGCGATGCTCAGGCGACAGCGGAGGGGTTCATCCGGGGTTGGCTTCTCGACCCACTCAAGGATGTCCTGAAAACGGTCCGCGCTGGTGGCGAAGGTAGTATTATTATCCAGAAGGAGGGAATCGCCGCCGACCTTGCTGTGAGGCCTTCATCAACCTGTGTACACGGATCGCTAACTCCTCCCTCCCTCTCGATTTCGACTAGTCCCTGGAGCGCATGTCGCTCTCTCTAGCCAAAGACCATCTCAACTACACCCCGGAGCAGCTCGTCGCTCTCTCCAGCCAAGTAAAATTGGGAGACTTGACTCCCGTTCTGCAGGTCTACGAAGAGGACATCAAGCGTCCTCTGAAATCGGCGCTCACAGGTACCCTTCTGCGATCAGTGTTTATCCAAGTGCAGAAGGCGAAGGCAAGTTCTCTTGACTTAGGATGGCGCGACGGAATACTGAGGCAACCTATACCCGCAGGTCGACATCGACCAAACCCTCGCTGGCATTGATAAGCTGCTCAAATCACAGGAGCTGACATTCGCCTTCGTAGGCGTGGCGCCCGCGTTTGGCGTCCTGTACATCCTTGGCGGATCGCTTGTGACCCTCTGGAGAGGCGGTAAGGAAGGCAAGTATGGAGGCAGGGAAAATATCTCTGGCGTGTGGTCAGCCATGCGGTAAGTCTTGCCATGTCACTCAACCCGCCTCTCAATTATAGCCACAGGCGAACCGAACGACTCCTCATCTCCCAACCACGGGCGCATCGCCATGGCCATGGAAAGGAGGAGGATGAACAGAACTCTAGCGCAGCCTCGATCTCGCCGCTGACGGCCGGCCTCCTGTTGCTTTCAGTCGCACGGTTGCGCACTTATGCCGAGACGCACCTACCGCTGCGATCGCGCCTGCGTGAGGGCTTCTTGGAGGACGTGGGCGACCTGGCCAATCCGGACCTGGGGAGGAAGGATAAGATGAGGGTGGTGGAGAGGATGTGGAGGTACTGGGGCGAGACGCTTGGATGGGGCAAGGTCGCTGCTGACAACGTCTCAGGGAGATAGCAGTAGTCGCAGGCCGTCAGGACAAGGGCTGAGCCGCGTGTAAATTTGGATTCCCTCTCCAACGGATCTGGAATATTTCGTTTCCTGCCTGGGAGTTGCAAAGGCTGTGTATCGAATGATTACAACTATTACATAAAAACATTAAAGGCTCAACAGAGTTCTTCCTTGTATTCTTCGAACACCGACTCCATAATGTTAATCACCGAATCGACTGTTGCGTCCAGTCTAACCCGGTGAAGAACTTCCCCCTGTCCCTCGGTACTGACACGTTCTCACAAGGCGTTGAAGAAAGTGTGCAAGATGGTGTCGTGAATTTTGTCGAATATCCCCTTCGACGACCTCCAGGGAAGTACTGCTTCAAACAAGGCTACCTCCTCCCAGTCGAATGAGCGGAGAAAGAATGCGGTTTTTCTCCATCCCAATTCTTTGCTAGAAACATGTCTTGGGGGGCTCCGCCAATAGCCACAATCGGCGGGCCACCTGAAGTTAAGAACGTTCAGGTCTGGAAGGCGCGTCTGAGACCACGCACTAAGCGAGAAAAGGGATAGATAATGGACGAAGAAAGTGCTCTGTAACTGAAAAGGCACGTTCAATGAACGTGTAGGAAGCCAGAGGGCTTCGACTCACATCATCGTATACCGAGTTCTGATTGCCCAAGAGGAGAGGAATTGACATGAGGGTGTTGTGCCCTGATTTGCATGAGCCAAAACACAGAACATGAGAATCTTGAAGGACTCACAGTGCGAAAGCCAGGTCGATCGCCATCGGGCTGCTTCGGTGAATTTTCCTGTAGAAAGAATTTATGAGATGAGAATTATAAGGTGTAGTAGCAGCACGTCCTACCAGCTGTTCAATGCGGATGCGACGACGCTCTTCCTGTGTGAAGCTGGCGATCGATGAGGGTGTGTTTTTCGGGATGCGTGCGGCCATGTCGAGGTCATGAAGCCCCCCAACAGAGCCGATATCACAAGGCTCCCGGCGGATGAGTAACAGCTCCCTCACAGTGCCTTCCATCTCAACTTTGATCATTTCATCGTGCTCGTCGGTGGCATACCTTTCGTCGTTCAAGATGATGTTGCCTAAGCTGACGTCGCGATGCATCAGGCCAATTTTTTCCAATGCTCGGATGCCTATGAGATGTGTTGGAGAGCTGTTACTGTCACGCCAAAAAACAAGCTTACCTTTTAAAACGCCAATGATGGCACCATAGAATTCAACGGAAGAAGTGACCTGGTCCAATGTGCGTTTCAGCGGCGAAAGGGTCACGATTTCATCGCGGTTTGTCGCCCTATTCCCAGGAAGTTTCTCTGTATATTCCCCTTGTGCGAGGCCACGCACAAGATCCATCGTCTTGCCCAAGTGCCAGACACTACAAAGCACTAGTGTGAGTAGCCTTAGATACAAGTGACGAGCTGAAATGACATACAAAGTCGGCAGAAGTATCGACTTCGGCTGCTGTTTGATGACTTCTTCCAGGATGTTGTTCTTGTAGGCATCGGTGAGGACCTCAGCGCAGTACAATTTGAGCGCAGAGGGCCCAACGAAGGCGGGGGTCCCGAGAGGCAGGTTGTATTTCAAGCGTAGCTTCTCGTCCATCGGAGATTCTCGATAGACACACCAGATTCTGGTACAACGACCGACGAGGGAACCACGATCCTCGATGACGTGTCTCACCCAGAATCGAGTATCCACTGATGGACCACAATGGACGTCGTTCGCAGATAGAGTAATAAAGTTGACCTCTCGAGATCGGTATTGTCGAGGTTCATCAGGATATTTCGCAGTCATCAGCCCATGTGGGCGCGCCTTTTTGGTTGCCTTGCCTCCATCACCCTCATGTCGTCGGCGTCGACGCTTGTCGCCAGTCGTGGCAGCGGCATCATCGGTATCGGCATCAGTATTAGCGTTGTGAGAGCTCGACGGCACGACGACGTCCCGCAGTTCAAAGTTGGGGTGCTCCAAGTTCCTGATCCGTTGCCAACATGAGCCCCAGGGTGAGCCGGATCGTCTCGATGATGCCACGGGGAAGAGTCTTCTCAAAAACGCATTCCTCAACTCTGCTGGCATCGGCACGTAACAGTCCCAGTTTTTCTCGTGTGGATATCAGGCCAAGAATGAAGCGAAGCCATGGCTGCGTACACCGTTGTTGGTACATATAAACAGATGCCTGTACTCGAGCCTCCTGTACAGTGCGCTGTTTACTCTCGCCGGGGAACAGCGAGTTGGGGAAGCAGGCTCGCGAGATGTCAAGGAAACACTGGTTATCCCGCTTTTTCAAGGCCTCAACGACCTGTTGGCAGACCTTTCGGTTGCTTAGGGTATTCAGGAGATCCGTGAGCTTCTGCAACAATTCTCCGCTGCCCTGGGCGTCGTCGGTCCACGGGGATAGCATCGTCGTCGAGGAATTCGTTCAAGAGCTCATCGCAAAGTTCTTCGGATGTGGATCCGTAATTTTCGCATCGTACATTTCTTCAATATCAGGAAGGGAGCTTGAATCTGTTCCAAAAATCAGCATGTCAGCGCCCGAAGGGAACAAGTATACCTGCCATCATCGTCCGAATACCAAGCAAACATCTTCGGGAAATTTTTCTGAATGAAAGCCAATGTCGGTGGCTTCCTCACGTATTCGTCGAGGCGCTCCTCGTCACGGTCCGCCTCGGACACGACGCAGATTCGTGTCAACCAAAAAAAATCCAGGCGACAATCTTGTCCATCACTGGAGTAAAGGGGGAATGCGTGAATGTCGCGGGGAACAGTCGTAATACGAACTTTGGGCTTGCGACTTGAGATAAGTGGCTCATCCAGTGCTCCAGCAGCAAGGTAGGCGGCGGTCGAGACTATGTTAAGGAAGTTCTCGGCACCGGCCTCTGCTCCTGTCCCAGACGTAGTTCACCTCCCACATAACCGGGGAGATCGGGCCTGCCTTGGACGCAAGGCACGCCATTGAAGCTGCATGAGCGCATGCCTTCGGCCACTCAGATGGATGTAGACGATTGCATTGTGACTTCACGGCCAGGAGCCCGCTTTGTAGAAACGACAGTGCGATGCGCGCAGCAAGCGGGATGGAAACGATGTCGCCAAAGACGTTGTCGACGAGATTCGCGCTGGACCAACGGCGATTGGAAAGTTCTTCTGCAAACTTGTCCACGACGTCCTGTCGTGTTTCGCCTCCAATCTCGTGTTTCCGGTTGTCTGGCTTAGGGGGGGTTCCTTGATTTGGGTCATTCTGCGATGCCTTGCGCTGCGGTTGAATGTCACGGTTTAGCTCCACCTGATAAGTTCTGAGCGGGACGCCGACATTGCTATCGGATCTTGAGTGGCTGCCGAGGAGAACCTCCTCGAGCTGCCCATTCTGTCCTGTGTTAGCTTTCAAGCGGGTAGATGGAACAACTAAGTATGCATACCTCAGGCTTGGTGGGCTTGATCATTTTGCTTTGCGCACATCTTTTCGGCATGGTACTTGGTGTAGTGGTGAGTACAGCCCCTTTACGGTGAGTTTGCCCGAAACGGCATGCTTTTTAGGAGAATCCTCCTTTTGTGACGTAACGCCACTTAGAAAAGTTCGACCAAGAAAAATTCTCTCAGCGGTATGCTTGAAAGCATTTTTGAAAGCATAGATCAGCCCGGGATACTAGAACCAGCACGCTCGAACCGCTCGATTTCGCAAATCTGAGTGGCGTAGACCTGTCACAAGAACGTAAGTAGCCTTTTGCTGATGCATGATGGGTTACATTGTGTAACCGTTACAACTTACCGGTAAGTACAGTGTTGACAAACAAACCTTCACAGGCGGAGCCCAAATACCCTGATCCGATTGATGTGATGGTACCGAACCTAAATAAATACGTCACATCTCAAACTTCGAAGACATCACTTCAACTGCCTGACATTGGGGCGTATTCAGTACTTGACTCTTGAATCAGTCAGTTGTGTAGCAAACTTGTTAGGGGAAATAAATCCACCCACTGGCCCTCCCCTCAATGACAACCACTTGTGCATCTTTCCAATTGGCCGCAGTGAACATTTCTTATTGGGCCAGGAATGTGCAAAGGATAGAGAACAACCCTCAGCCTATCAAGTCCTGGAGGTCCTCATGCTCTCTAATCATGGCCACGGTGTGCACTAAGGATTCAATGTGTCCCTACAGACTATCTACTGTTGCATCGGAATCGTGGAAGTCAACAACGCCTGAATATCGGGCTTCGGGCCAGGAAGGTCGAGTTTCGCCCATTGAACACCGTCTTCGGAAAACGTCAATTGAATAGCTAGCAACACAAGATTGGAAGTCGAGGTGGCTTCGACAACTCATCATAGGAATCGAAGTCGTTCAGTGCCGTATGTTGTCAGGGTTTTCTGCAGTGATGCCCTTTTCCAAGCCAGTAAGCAGGACGTCCAAGTCGGACCGGAGATCGTCCCACTGCCATGATATGAGAAATCTGAAAAGTCGCTGAGTTAATTCCGAAGAATCAAAAAGGTCCACGGATGTCGGACATCAATGACGAGGGGCGCTCTTGTCGTCTGTGGGCAAATATCAGGATGTGGCAGGTCCGTGGTCATTGATTCTCCGTTCCTTCAACAGGATTTGGCGAAGCGGTTGAATATGACTGGAGGTCAAAAGAATCGCGCTTAGTCGAAGGAATGTTGACACGTTGTATGCTCACTCACGGTTCGTGCCCTCCAACAGGCCTATATGATGAAGATCTATTCATTCCTCCACGTAACCTGCTCATTACCCCACCGCTCCCCCCACATGGCTCGCTTGTGGTATGTCTTTCTCAATTCTTTGAATTCCTTGATGAATTCATCAACTCCCATTGCTCCTTGTGGCGTCGACGTCCCTGTTCCGATGGTGGAAGGCTGCTGCTGCTGGATGAAGGTGGATGCGAGTGCCTCCGACGCATCATCCTGCGCAGTGGTACTATGCCGAAGCCGCATAAGCAAGAATTGGGGCGTAAACCGCTGCAATCCAGGTTATTCATTGATAGAAACCAGAGGGGAAGTAAATAGACCTGGTAGACTTCCTTCTGCTCCTTATCTAGTTCTTTCCACCGTGTTTCTAGAGCTTTGGCCTCGTCGAAGGCCTCTTGAGTGTCCGATCGGAGCTGGTACAGACTCTCTTGGAGTCTTAGGTTGTTTTCTATTCCGGCGTAAGGCCAAGAGGGATGTGGTGGATAAGTGGAGGAGCGCACTTGCAATGGACTCATTGGCCATGCCAAGCTCGGATTGAGCTTGATATAGAACTTTGACACGGTCTAAGGAATGGAATATTGCTTGGAAATAGAGGGGATCGGTCAGGAGATCTTCGAGATCTTCCCGTCTAAAGGCTGAAGTCAATCGCATGCATTGTATGGAACAGTACATCTTGCGCACGATAAGTGTGCCAACTCGGGGAATTCTGCGAGAAGAGGTGTCGCCATTGTGATGTTGGTGGGGCGGCGGCGGAGGTCGTAGTGGTTGCAGTCCAAAATCTGATCGGCGAATGTACGACCCCACCCAACCACCACTACCGAATACCGGCACGAATTGTCATGTCGGCCACCGTCCTCCCTGGTACAGTGGTTCCAGCACAACATGTTAACCTAAAACTCGGGCCAGGACTCCTTCAACTCTCCAACGCACTCGAGGCTGGTCCAAGCATAATCGCATCGCGAGCAGGCACTCTCAATCACTCGTCCAATGGCAGCAAATGGTGGGTTGAAAATAATTCACGACGTGTTCGTACTCTCGCTGCACTGGATGTATCAGTGACTTGACATATGCGCGTCCGCAGTATGTTCCTGCTCCTCAAGAATCCGTAATCGGCGTCATTGTGCAAAAAGTTGGAGAAGGCTTCCGCGTGGACATCGGGTCAGCGCACTATGCATCGTTAGATTCACTTGCCTTCGAAGGTGCGACGAAACGAAATAAGCCAAATCTGAAGGTGCGTTCGATGTGACCCCGCGAATCAAGGCCTTTTGAAGCTAAATGAATACCATGCAGGTTGGATGTCTTGTCTATGCACGTGTATCGTTAGCACATAAAGATATGGAACCCGAGTTGGAATGTTTCGACGCTCAGACACGGAAGTCAGAGGGGTTCGGAGAGGTCAAAGGTGGGTTCTTAGTGAAATGTAGTCTAAAAATGTGTCGCGAGTAAGTGCCATCTTCTTTGCGTATCGAGGCTCTGGCTAAAAAATATATTTTCAAGTCTTCTGGATTCAAGACATTTTCTCCTTCCTTTGCTCGGAGCACGCTTTCCCCTAGAAGCTGCTGTTGGAATGAATGGCCGCGTCTGGGTGAGTGCGAAGGAGTCAAGACAGGTCATTGCTATTTCGCGATGTATTGAGGCTGTTGATCCTGATGGCGGTGGAATAGACGAGGAAAGAGTGAAGGCATTGCTGGGCACATTAGATGTATAATGGATGCGTGTGTTGGTACAGATATATTATTACAAGGTTGTCATAAGGTCTACTCTGCAAGGTTTATTTGGTGAGCCTGCTCGACAATGAGCGAGGAATAACTCACGTTATTAGTACATTAATCATCATCCGCCATCCGCGCCCTCTTCGTAGGTCTTCGTGTGGAAGTGCTTGCAGCGCTGATAATTTCCTCGTCGCTGTCGCCATTGCTTCGCAAACTGACACTGGTTCTCTTCCTCCGCTGGTAGTCCCTGTCCCGTATTTTCTTCTGCTGGGCGACTGAAAGTTCTTGATTACGAGTAGCGGGAGGTACGATCACAGTAGTGAGGCCGGGCGTAGGTTGCTTATAGTCGTCGTTTGTCGCCGTTGATTCATCTCCATCTCCTAGAAGGTCGAGGGACTATGTAGAATTGAGCGTGTTAGCTACACAAGGGAAAAGCGCAACCAAAGCAGACGTACCTTCTGGTAGGTCATACTGCTCTTCGAAAACAGCCGATCCTGGTCGTTGACCTCATACTTTCTTCGCCCAGTCGTCTGATTCTTAAGATACCCGTCGAAGCCTTGTATAATGTTGCCCCCACTATGTGCGGCGGTTTCGGTAAGGTATGTCGCCTCAAGGTTGTAGATGGAGACTTCAACAGTGGCCTTAAGATACGGCCAGGTGAGATTGAGACGCGAAATAGGTTCGATCAACGCACAAGCTGCTTGTCCGCCTGGCGCTTTTTCGGCAAAGCCTTCTTTAGTTCGCTCTTGAGTGTTTCATAGCGCGCCTTCTCTTCTGCGGATGGCCCAGGACCAGCTTCTGCCATACCGGGTGGGAGCAAGGAGAGTGGTGTTTGGACGTATTTGGATCAGAGCTGACAGAACGGACGCGTGTCCTTCTCAACGCGTTCACCAATCTACACCGCTCCCTAGACCATGTCCTCCGCTCCTCCCCCGAATAACCCCCCGTCCAACTCAGAGAAGAAGCCAGAGACGGCTTCCACATCTCCTGCGGCACCTGCGGATGCTGCTGCAATGGACACAACATCCGACGCTCCTGTAGAGGAGACATGGGAAGACATCCCCGAAGAAATCATGTCCTTGAGCACCGACGAGATACTTACGAGGATACGGCTCATTGAGAATGATATCAAGGTTCGTAAAATTGCCGTCGCCACTCTATTTATCTTCCTGATGTCATCTCAGGTTATGAGGTCAGAAACAACACGACTACAGCATGAACAGAGTGTGATGAAGGAAAAGATCCGGGACAACGGAGAGAAGATCAAGCAGAACAAGGTTTTGCCGTACTTGGTCGGCAACATCGTGGAGGTGAGTTCGAAATGCCTCACTTCAAACACTATCTAAACGGGAACGTAGATTCTCGAGGTTGACCCCGAAGTTGAAGAGGATGGCGCAAACCAAGACTTGGACTCCATGCGTAAAGGAAAATGCGCCGTAATCAAGACCTCTACCCGCCAAACCGTCTTTCTTCCTTTGATTGGACTCGTTCCCGCGGAGAAACTTGAGCCCGGCGACCTTGTTGGCGTCAATAAAGACTCTTACCTTGTCCTCGACACTCTGCCGGCTGAATTCGACTCGCGTGTGAAAGCTATGGAGGTCGATGAGCGGCCAACCGAAACATACACCGATATTGGAGGACTGGAGAAGCAGATTGAAGAACTGGTCGAGGCAATTGTACTTCCTATGGAACAAGCAGACAAGTTCAAGACTCTTGGTATCCGTCCTCCGAAAGGTTGCTTGATGTACGGTCCTCCTGGTGCGCCACATCTCGCTTCTGACTTGTGTGGGGGCTTGTAATCATCCTATCTTGCAGGAACGGGTAAAACATTACTGGCTCGTGCATGCGCTGCGTCCACAAAAGCATGCTACCTCAAACTCGCTGGCCCGTCTCTCGTGCAAATGTTCATTGGTGACGGTGCGAAGCTTGTGCGCGACGCCTTCGCTCTCGCGAAGGAGAAAGCGCCAGCAATAATCTTCATTGACGAGTTGGACGCTATCGGAACGAAGCGCTTCGACTCCGAGAAGAGTGGTGATCGAGAGGTGCAGAGGACCATGCTGGAACTACTCAACCAGTTGGACGGTTTTAGCAGCGATGAGAGAATCAAGGTAAATTCTTGTTTACATGACCCCCGTCATTGATATATTTGTTTCTCAGGTTATCGCAGCCACGAACAGAATTGATATTCTCGACCCCGCCCTTCTCCGTTCCGGACGTCTCGACAGGAAGATTGAGTTCCCTCTGCCGAACGAGACAGCACGCGCAAGGATTCTTGAAATTCACTCTCGCAAGATGACAATATCCCCCGATGTCAACTACGAGGAGTTGGCGCGGAGTACAGACGAGTTTAATGCTGCCCAGCTCAAGGCTGTTTGTGTTGAAGCCGGAATGATTGCATTGCGAGAAGGAGCGACGAAGTTGGGACATGAGCACTTCCTCAGTGGAATATCGGAGGGTGAGTCGTGCTTTTACAAAAAAACTCGTGCCCTCTCATTGACTCCTCATTCTAGTTCAGGCCAAGAAGAAGAACGATCTCATGTATTTCGCGTAGCGGTTTGTTTTATTCTGGCGTGTTCAGATCGCTCTTCTATTCACCCGTTGCAACTGTATGGTGGTCACCACGATCTTTTGAGTCAACTATCCTAGGTTTTCGAAAGCCTTCGTCGATGCGGGCATTTTTTATACTCCTTCGCAACCTAGAGCCCAAACTAACTTCCATTATCGGTGGCTCCGCCTTCGGTGCTTACCATGATTTTAGGGTGACTATGTAGCACGCACTTGCCTTGCGATTGGACCCCGAGTCTCGAACCAAATGCGCAACTTGAGATGAACTATGGCATCCACCATCTTCTTGAGATCATATTGCAAAGCGAACGTAAAAATGCTTTACCAACAAGCTCCCTGTTGTTATAAGAAGCGAAGAAACTAGACAGCTCGACCGCGTCCTGTTGAATCGACTTGCTGAAATATTGCGCTCATGGAAGACATGCTCTCCGCTCTGAAGGTTGCTCATCCGAGGAATATGGCTTGGCATGACAGGAAGCATTCTTCTGTGGAAAGCAAAGGTAGTGACAACTATGTCTATGGTTTCGGGCCATGGGCGGCACCAGTCTCTACTTCGTCTTCATGATCCTGATTTTGCCTGGGTTGTAATTGTAGTTCTCTGCATAGTTCTTTGGTGGGACCCGCTTTACGGTGGGGGCTTGCCTGGGATGGGACAAAGTGAGAAAAAGGGCTTTAGGCAACTTTCAGAGGTGACATACACATAGTAATCCCATCCTGCAGTAGAAGGGGAGTAAGAAATATCATCAGAATGGCAATTGCTAATCGTAAATCGTACCCTGCTTCTCGGCGAAATGGATGGCATCCTCCTTTGACCGGAATGAAAGACGGGTTCCCTGCATGTAATCCGCACTGCCAGGCAATGAACGGTTGGCGAAAAAACCAGTTCAGGAGCGTTGCGGACTCACGAGCTCGCATATCCCATCAACGGGTTCTCCCAGCGTCCACCACCTTGTAGGATATCAAAGTCTATCCGCCAGCGCTCGGACTTGGCTCCACCGCTCTGCATAGTATTTTGAGCGGGCTGGTAAACTCGTACGGCCCGGTGGCGCAATTGTGCTGCATAGGTGAGCTTGTTTAGCTTCAAATTAAAAATATAGGTGGCTTTTAAACACACAGGGAGCTCCGCTGATGACATCTGCTACCAGAACATCGCGAGGAGGGTGGACGGGGGCAACTATGTCCGACGACTCTTTCTTCTCCGCTGGGGTCGCAGGGTCGGCGGAGTCAGTGGCCAGACCACGGCTGAGCGCTGCTGTTGTGCGAAGAATTGATCCTCGAGTTGTGAGTTTACAGGCCCGTAGAAGAGACATGGCAGAGTTCGTCCGATTCCGATTCAATGAATCCACTTCCGTGTGTGTGTTGTGGTGTCTAGGTTTCGCGCCATTGCAATACAAAACCAATCCTCTCACACAGCCACCACCGATAACCAGCGCAGATTGTACAGTAAAAATACATTAGTACATGGCCCAAAGGTCCGCAGAGAATGAAAGAGTAAATATCGATTTACATGACTGCAATCTCATCAAAACCACCAACAACCTTATGAATCGGCTGAAGTGTCATGACAGGTTGCTGGGCCTCCGCAGGAATGGCAGTTGGGTTGGGTGGATCCAACTCGTCTTCTTCATCACTCATAGAGGTTCTCCGCGGCCTGCCCAGCGGCCCAAACATACTGAGGCGGCTAGTGTCCGACGCCGACAACTTGTATGACGGAGACACTTTCAGTACCGTCGCACATTGCTTCAACTTCGCCACCAGCTCCTGATTCAACTCCAAGTTGAAAAGGTCGACGATAAAGCGCCGGATGGGGAGGCGGTATCGCTGCGTCGAGATGATATGCAGAGCGCGGTAAAACATCGTCGGGGAGCTGAATATACGGCGGTATTCTGGCCGGGATTTCATCCTGTAAATGGGAAATAAATATATTACAGATGATTTCGCTCATGCAAAACAATTACCTTCCCAGCGAACGTGACGCGGCATTGGCAATGACGGTGTTTGCCAAGTTTTGTATGGCCGTGATCACCTCAATTTCAGCTTCAGCCGCCGGCGGTATCAAGCGGGACTCGGTCCTGTCGGCCACGATGGGAGTCCAGGGTGGTATTGTGGTGAATGCGGTGAAGTCCACAGGTACACATAGACCCGTTGGCATTCCCAAAGGATTAAGCGTAGCCTCCCAGTCATAGTCGTCTAGAATTTCGGCGCCCTGCGATGTCGATGATATAAGACCAAGGACAAAGAAGCATGTCCTAGTTCAGAAGATAAACAAGATTCTTAATGCATCGCGGTCCGAAAACTCTACTTACCCACGAATGGAAGGCACGGGAGACTTCTCCGCTATTGCCAAAACAGCTGGTATAATTTCCTCCTCTTCTAAGAAGGGGAGACCGCCTTCCGTTGCTCCCACGTTACCCTGACCAGCAATGCCTTCAAAATCGAGTAATGAACAGATCAAGACACGAACGCACCACGGCCCACAGGATACTCTTCAGCTTCATGATCAACTCCATATCCTCACTCTCTTCGCTGTGTGTCCGGATGAACTGCGAAAACTCCGTGAAGTGACCCTTCTCCTGCAAGATCTGGCATCCGAGCTCCGTCTTCGCCATCTCGCCGTAGAAGTGTGGCGGGACTGTGCCATCAAAGGCTCTGAACATAGCTTAAACAAGACGACAACAAGTAATGACTGATACACGCACAAGATGTCGTCGTCCTCATCTGTGATGTTATTGAAGACCTTGGCGAGGAACACCTCTACCTGAACCACGTAATAGATGTTCCGTTCCTGAAAGCGAGCAGAAGTTGATAACCATTCGACATGATCACAAATATCACCTACATTGAACCACATATCCATCTCCCGGTCGATATACCCGGCATCATATAGATACCGGAACCCCACAGGCGTCGACATGAATCTTTAGGTCCTTCTGCGTCAGTACCATCGCCGATAAGATAGAAGTCAACTCACTTGAGTAGCAGAGGATGTCCGATCTCCCCCAGGTGATCCATAGTCGGCTGCATCTCCACCACTAGGTGCAGGATGTCCTTCGCCTCGCAGACCTCCTCTAGGAAGTGTACCGCGAGTTCGCAAACTTCCGAGGCAGGATCATAGAGTTGTGTTAGAAGCAGACGGAGTGTCCATGCGTTGGCGCTTGCGGAACCACGGATTAGGTCGCCCAAATGTTGTGTGGCGTAGAGACGGATGTGCTGTGCAAATTTCAATCCTCCTGCATACAAGGGTGAGAAGGAGGAAGCCTCACCTTGTAGCTGGACGTTAAAGCTTTAGACAGAACGATTCTGGGATGGCCATCACTGTGAACAAGGACTCTTAGCTGCACGAAGAATGCAAATCAAAGGCAACCTGCATGTTATAATCGAGATTTTCGATAATCCCCTTAATGAGGTCCTCCCGACTCCGCAACTCACTCAAGTGGTAAAAGGCCGTAAAAACCTTGAATTTCTCAAGGAGCCTGTCCAACGGTTTTACTTTCCAGTCTGACGTCAGGGAACGCCACTCACTCGATACCCTCCTTGTACTTGCTGAGCGTCCCGAGCATCTCGAGGTATCCATATGTCAGTGTATCCGTGACGCGTTTCTTGGAAAACACTGGATCCGAGTCGGGCACACCATTGAACTACATCAACGTTAGACCATTTCACACTCAGCAGATTAAAGTGATTTACGGGATCGAGTTGAGCGAAGCTCTTCACGACCTGCATGAGAAATTGATCCTCCGTTCCGAGGTACCGCACGCCGTCCGGGCTGGCCATGAGTGTCGACAGCAGTGAGCAGCCGAGGCGTACCCATTTCGTGTTAGCCTGTGTAGAAAATTTTAGTGACAGGCAGATGACGCCGGCGAAAGGCAGGCGGACCTTGGTCCGTGGCAAGTCGGAGAATCGGTGGCTGAAGGGATGGAAGAACGACATGAGACGGCGTACAAACCGCGAAACCTTGATAGCCTCCTCCATCCGCTTGGGGTTGAGCAAGGGGCCCTCGATGAGCTCTTGGAGGGTCTCGAAATGCCATTTCGTGTAATCCTTGGTGAGCATGACCTGATATAGCACACTTTGCGTTAGTGGAGAGTGAGAGAGATGCCGAAGGGGACTTGCCTGAGTCTCAAGTAAAGAAGACTGGAATGTCTTGTCATCCATTTGCATGCTCATTTTCAGCTTCACCTGCTCAACTTGCCTCTGCCCACGGCGTACAGCATCTTCGACGGAGTTAGCTCTGATCAAATCGTCAGCATTCTTTCTGCTTGCTCAACTGACGGACAAGGGGAAAAACCTTGGGCGATTAGGCTTGAGAGCTGTCGGTTGCAACCGTGTGCGGTTACGATTAAAGCTGTCGATCGCCGACATGGCGGAGGTGCCGACTATGCGATGTTCGCCGTCCCTGTAATGGGTCGCCATATCAAAGACTTCTGGAACCGCCTACAGCCATATGTCACATTCAAAGTCTATTCTTGATGGACATTGGGTACTAAATACCTGAATTTTGGCCGCTACAGACAGTGGTAGGACTCGGTTCGCCATCTGCAGGACCTCGGCCAGTAGTAAGGTGGCTTTGCGGGTGAGGTTTGATCCTGCTATGGACTCTTCCAGCATGGATGAAAGCGCCTGCGAGAAACATCGTTAACTGTATTTGAACGAGTCTGTGTCGTCGAAGAACCCACGTTGGACAGTCCCGAATGTGTGAATACCAGTACCAGGAGAGCGAGGTATTGGTCAGTTAACTTGAATGTTTTATAGGCTCTCTCATTCGCTTCGATCTCATGCCGGGCATAGGCATCCATTGTATCCCTGGACTTTTGGTACACTGGGTAGCAATTATGAGATCTAAAAGGAGAGCAAGGGCACCATTCACGCACTTGTCAACCTTCTGCCGTCGATAAAAGTTTGATACCACTCTGGTGACTTGATATTCAAAAGATCGAAGAACATGTCCAAGATGATTTCCCGTGTGTCAAGGGAAGGCATTCGAAGCGTATCGACCAAAGAACGGATGGCCCGCATGTTATCCATGCAGAAATACATCAGTCCTGTCGAAAAATGATGTCTGAGGATAATGATACCCAGTTCAGGTTGAGACGTACCGCTCCAGGTCCTTAGCATGGCTTGTATAACCTTGGTACAACTTCTCATGCGATCGGCGTGCTCGGTACCTTTCCCATAGGCGTCTGTTACGGCAGCAAGTGCGAGCTGTTTAAACCAATAAGTAAAACAGGGAGATGGTATTGGGTAAATGGATTGTATACCTCCAAGTCTACTCCGACTCGCAGATAAGCGCGAGTCCGGGGTGAGTCTACGATGTGAAGGAATGTCGCAGCAAGTAGGGGCGAGAGCTCCGTTGGCCCATCTCCTAGTAGATGCAGAAGCATGCCAATGCCTCCCGTCCTCGCAACCAAATCAATATCAATCAAGACTAGATGAGAAAGCTACTGATCAGAGGCGTGGCTGGTAATTTCGAAAAATATGTGAATACGAACGGATTTCCGCAAGGGTTTCGATACATATCGGCCTGAATGGGTCCTCTGAATGTTCGGCAACTGAAATAAGGGCGCGCATGATCGGCTCAGAAAGGGGGACCCCTCCAGATTCGCCTGACGACGGGGAACCACGACGAGCAGTGCCGATTTCAACCATGCTTCTTATGAGCTTGATGACTTGCTCCTTCTCAACACTGTGTTTATTGTCGCGGTTTAAAGATCTTCATATCACAGCTCAGCGCGGCACACGTCCTCTCAAAGGCAGGAAAACGCACTTTATGATAAACCAGTCCAGAGACTGACTCTCGTCCACGGTTTTCACAGACTCAGCGTCCACCAAAGTATGTCTAAGAATTCTGTAGGCGGCTGCACGGGTTTGCGTTGAGAATCTGTCGCCAAGGAACGGGAGAACGCTAAAATGGATTGAGTGGACGCCGCTCTTGAATTGGGGAGATTCTTTGGTGCTTACGCGTGTAAGACCTCAGCGATCTTCAGCTCATATCGAACGCGAAGATTCCGACGTAGGATGTCGATAAGTTTCGACATAACGTCGATCCCTTGTCGATCTGCCTCGGCGTAATTCGGCGCGGCCATGGAAGACGACAAGGTAGGACCCGCGGCAATTGATGAGAAGCAGGATTGAAGTGCTGATAGGTAGTTGGCTGCATTCTGCAATGCAGTGCGGAAATCCTCCCCTCCTAAGACCTATTTAGATAATAGTCTTAATTAACACGGGAGTCACTATTGCATCGCACCTTTATCCATGCTCTCCTTGACATCCCTCGCGTCCTGGTGAAATATCCTGCGCTTCGGTGGGATGGCGCCATTAGTCTGTTTGAGCTTTGCTTTCGAAACTGGGGAGAACGAATTGGTAGTGAAGATGGCGATCGCGAGTAGTACTCACTGACTTCAATCCGCTTCAGGATTGCCTCAATCTTGTTCGTCGCCATGTCCAGCTCAGACTCCACCTGTAGCCGCAGTGATTCCTGATACCTACGATGAGCCGTGTTCCAAGAAGGATGCGAATACGAATACAGACAGCCAGGTCCATGTTCAAGAAGTTCTCGGCGCCCTCCTTGATTCGTTGCTCCAGAACAAGCTGGTTGTTCAAGATCTCCAGCTGACAGAGGGAGTGAGCGTAAGGTTACCAATAATATGTTGAATGCAATCGCAGCACACCTGTTCTGTCGAATCTTTACCTTCCAGTTCAGCGAACGAGAAGGTGCCAGCAGTGTCCTCGACACTGGGAGATCCATTGACCAAAGTTATAGAGGACCCTGCAGTTACAAATGAGGTGTTCCCCACCGGGACATTCAAGTGGGAAGGCATCCTCCAGGATGGGACTTCGGTGAATTCCAAAGTAAATCGGAGCGGGGAACTCAGGCAATCCCACGCTCTATAATTAGCCGGCACAAGGGCCTCGAGATTGGAAACGTACAAGAAACATGTACGCAAATAAGCTATCGTCAGCGTCCCTATATAAGTAAGGCTATAGCTTCTGAACTTCCCCATGATTACACCTGGTCTAGCATATTGGACGTGCCATTCTACGCGACGCCTGTTGACAATGACATAATAAGTCTGCGGAACTTTCGCTCAGATAAAAAAGTCATTTCGTTGAATTGGCATACATAAGACAATACGCAACCATAGACACGAATGGACAGCTTGGCAAAATCATACACAGCCAGACTCGTTGGGAGCATATAAAAAGATTAAACAGAACATGGATCGCAAGTCGAAGGACAGTGAATTGAGAATGCCCAACAGCGCGCGCCAACAAGGGTCTCGTTTCCGGAGAAGGCATATATGTACATGGATCTGTTGCATCTGCTGGGGATGATGGCGCAGGACCGGGTCGATTTACGCTCGTGAAATAAGGCTATGTAGATCATGGATCTTGAGTCAACAGAAGAACACCATCCAAATCAAATCCAAACGCTTTCGTGGTCGCGAGGTGGAGGGGGGTCGTATAAGATGCACCGGGGCGGGGGCGGCGCGTCTGCGTCTCAGGAGAGGTCGGTTGGGGGACGGTAGAGTGGGTCTTTGCCGGCGCAGGAGACATGTACGGGGGTCCGGGGGTTAATGGAGACACGAAGATTCTTACCGCGAGGGGACCTTCAGTGATTGGGGCAGGGGAGGGAATTGGCAAGCTAGATGGTGGCCGATGCTGGCTCGTACGTACCCAAGTAATTGGTCCAACGACATTTTCTGTCTGTGCATTGAGTATAGGTAGTATGGCCTCCTACACGGCGACACAAGTGGTTGAAGCCATCGTCGACATCCATGGAATCCGAACATGGATCAAAATGAGGTATTCAGTCTCTCACAGTGATATACTCGCGTTTGAAAATGGCATTGGGGGCCCGGCGAATTGCCAGTTTTCAGAGGTTGTTAATTGGTGTGATAATGTGTAACAGTGACATGACGTAGACTCGGGAAAAGCCGATAAACTGCAAGATTAAGGTTTCAGCCACGCAGGCTCATAACCCTGTAAGATAGTTTCGATATCGGGCTCGACAACTTCAAGACTTCAAGATGGGTAAGTGCTGCCAATTGTCCGTCCGAATTGGAATGCTGACCCTTTGCAGTTCGCTACGCCGCCGCCGCTACCGCCACCAACCCCGAAAAAAGTGCGTCGAAATCCATGAACTTCGTCTATAGAACGTCCTGCTGACTGGTCAAATAGCTTCCCGCGCCCGGGGGGAGTACCTGCGCACTCATTTCAAGAACATGCGTGAGGTTGCCGCCGCCCTTACAGGTAAAGCCGATTGGAATTTTACCCGGAGATTCTCGAGGAACTCAACATATACAAGGCCTCAAACTCACCAAGGCTTACTCCTATCTCAGCGACGTGAAGGACCACAAGCGCGTCATCCCCTTCCGTAGATTTGCTGGTGGTGTTGGACGGGCTAGCCAGGCAAAGGAGTTCAAGGCTACGCAAGGTGCGTCAGCTTGCAGACGTGTCTAGTTTCAAATCTGACCTTAATCATCAGGTCGCTGGCCCGAGAAGTCCGTCAAGTTCATTCTCCGTCTCCTCAAGAACGCAGAGTCAAACGCGGACGCCAAAAACATTGATGTTGAGGATCTCTTCATCAAGAGCATCGTTGTCCAGCAAGCCCCCGTATGTCCTTTTTTACGCGTCCGTAAAGTCTGTTCCCATAACGCTTTACCCTGCTGGATAGAAAACCCGCCGCCGCACGTACCGTGCTCATGGTCGCATCAACCCTTACCAGGGCCACCCGACACATGTCGAGATCATCCTTGCTGCTAATGATGTCGAGGTCGAGAAGGCCACCGACAAGGTTGCTGCTGTTTCCCTGGCTGGCCTTAACAGGCGACAGGTCGCAAGGAGACGGATTGAGGCTGCCCGGGCATAAACTAATTTCTCGTGCTCTGGTATGGCTGTGGGAGGTTGTGCTGGCGTGTTTCAGGAGCTTATGCACATATATACTTATGCATTATGCCATCCATGAACGTCCTGATTTGCAACGCGCCGCTTCGACGCATGTCGTCGCGAAATCATCCAAACATGTTTTTTCTATTGCTAGATCTTTGTGTGTTAGACGTGCAAGCTTGAGGCTTGCAAGGAACCATATTGTTCTGCGGATCTATGGGATTGAAGGAGGTGGGAGAAATGGTAAGGAGTGGGCGGTGATACAGCTACTTGTATCATCCGAAGGGGTCGTTATATGGAGAAGGAATGGTAATAGGGAGAAGGAGTGTGTGATACATCGCTCGTTGACCGAAGTAATAAAAGGGTAAAGAATCAGGGGATACTAGGTATCTATCCAGTCCATATACAGAAAGTCCGTTGTGTTGTCAGAGAATATCCGGTGCAAGACAATGGTCCAACAGTACAGGTGTAGGAACCTAATTACAGCACGTAATTTGGTTAGGAATATGGGGTGATCGTGGTGGGAATAGCGTGTAACGTGTCTTCATCATCTCCTGAAGACATGTGCAGCGAGACGGTGCAATTTGTTCTGTTTCGGCCGAGGGAAGTCGGCGTCCTTCGCAAGTTCCTTCAAGGTGTACTTGCCATTGAGGTTGCCATCGACGGTGAACTTCCAGGGATCAATGTGATTGAGAGCGTCGTCTTTCGGTTCGAGCTTTTTACTGTGGCACTACAGAATTAGCGGCACAATAAAGCACGACTGATTAAAGCGCAGACGTACCTCAAAACATAAAATTCGTCATTTAATTTTTCTTCTTTGGCGGACGGGAACCCTGCAATAGTACTTGATATCCAGTCGTGGATTGGCTGGTTTTTGGCGAGGGGGTAGGGAATTAGGCCGCAGTCCAGAGCTAATGTTTCATTCAGCGAAAGCCCAGTTTGAGAGACGAGGAAAACTCACCCCGTGAGACTTTGATAATTGTTCGATAAGAGCATAAGTTAATCATGGTCGCCCCTGTACTGCTGTCGTTCAATCCGATGGAGGTGGGCACTACGCGCAAGGCCGTGATTACATCCCTGTTGAATGGGGCTGTTATATATCAGTAAGCGCCCTGAGGTCTCACGGAAAATATTAAAATGAGACCGACCAATAAGCGGCACCGCGGGCTCTATCGAAGAACATATCTCTCGAATGTCAGTGAGATTTCCCGAAAATAACTCATGCATTCTTCGAAATTGCGCTTTGCTTCCCTCCCACACACCCTGCAAATATATGAGCAAAAAACTTTCGGCGCTGAAAATCAAGGAAAAGCTCACCAATACAGTATGCTTCATCCGTGCGATTGCGCCACTATTTACGCCACTTATGATGCACTGTGCGCCACTGTGGTTTCGGTGATGTAGGCATCTCTGTTTATACAAAAGTCAACTTGGATGGGTATATTTCAGGAAGTAACATGGTGAATCAACGCACCGCGGCAATGTCCAGCCAGAATTGGAGCAGAATGCGACGCTTATCGATGTCGCTCTCGTGAATCACCGTGTGAGTTACCCAAGAAGCTAGTGCACGTTCGAATTCAACGGTCCTTTTGAGGGCTTTAGCGACTGGCCACTGCTCCACCTCTTGAGCGCGGCACTTGTCCTCTTTGAGATGCCAATATTTGATCATATCCTCCGGATCGATCTTTAAAAATAGCTCAGAAGCGATGATTGTGAGCTGGCGTGCGACCTCCTCGCGGCCGTCGTCGAATTCATGGAGGGCTATTAGCTGTGCAGTCATGTTCGTCTCGGGGAGGATCTCGGCCGAGCAAACATTTGGTGCCGGAGGGGGGATGTCGAGGTGCGCATAGATGCGCTTCATGTCGTTGATTTTCTTCTCTGTCCGGGCCACTGGGTTATCGTCGGCAACCAAATCGAGCGCTACAAAGATCTTGTTGACGATTCCCTCAGGTAGCTCGCGAGAGAGGCGGTGGACGCAGAAATTCTGCAACTCTTCCAAGGCCTCCTCGTCCTCTGTGGGCCTCCAGTAAACGTCTAACCAGAGAATAATTGCCTTTCCGATTCGAATGTGCACTGTCATCTGGGTGCGCGTCCAAACGCGAAGCTGCGCAGCATCCAAACCGGCCGGCGGCTCAGCGTCGTAGCGTTCGATGAGCGCCCGGACGAACATCAACGGTGTGGTGAAGTAGCGGAAGGAAATGAAGAATGTCGGTGTGAAGTCTGGGTCTAGGACGCCCTCCTTCGAGACGAGGATGCGCACCAGTGCGGTGAGAGAGGCGGCCTTCATAACGCCTTGAGCGTCTAGGCGCACGGCGATCTCGTCACCAGTGGGCAGAGGCATTTGGATGTCAATCTCGGGACAGTAGGGGTCTGCGAGATAATAAATCATGGACTGGCGAGGAACGTAAGGTAACTCCTGGGGCCGCTCCTTCACTTCGCACGAGAATGACTCCTGATGCGAAGGTGCCAGAGAAGAGGTTTCATCCGAGGCGACGAGAGTGGCGGAGTCGGGGTCCACCAAAGTGACGGAGGATTTGGAGCGGTGGGTGAATTGGGATATCTTCGACACGACGCTGGCGGGGCGTCGCTTGACAACATTCCGAATGATGCGGCCAGCTTGAGTTCGAAGTTTCTTCTTCTTGGCCTTCCGGGAGTCACCGTGCTCTGCGATGCTTAGCGTATCCTGGACCTCGGGCAAGTTATCCTCGACATTTAGGAGTTCCACTTCAACAATGTTGATGAGGGGGGCGGATTCCACTGGCTCGGGTTGTTCCTCGATAGTCGATAATCGAGTCATGGGGTCGTTGGAATCAGAAGGGGGTTTGGGAAGCGGTTTGTTGTCATTTAGGATTGTTTCGGCGGACTTCAAGAAGGCGCGCAGATGGTTGATGGTCAAGTCGACTAGCTCCAGGATCGAGGTCGTGCTTGGCAACAAAGGTGCCTTGACCTCGGCCTGACGAGAGACTTCCGCCTGTAATTGGCTCCCAGGGAAGATAACCTTAAACTGAGCGACTTCGTATTCGTTCCGGAGGCGGATGTTGTGGGGCAAATTGTCCATGGAGCGGACGATGGAATTCATGGAGGTCAAGAAGAGTTGGACGAGGCCGTGGAGGGTGGCGAAATCCGGTGGCGGATTAGCGTGGATCAGTTTCAGGGAGTGGAGGATAGACGGGAATGACTCTTCCAGCGAGAACTTGGGAATGGGGGGCACGAAAACGCCAGATGTCGCTGGGACTGCGTCGTCACTATAGGCACTATCTGTGTCGGTTTCATCGTCTTGCATCTTCTTCGCGTGCTTCCGCGGACGCGGGGCAGAGCTGGAGGATGCCGGGATATGGTTGGGGGATACCCGCGAGGAGTCAGCAGCAAGAAGGTTGGTTCGGCCGCTGACAGCTGCAAGGCTTTTAGAAGACATGACGAGGTGCACAGACTATAGGTCAAGGTTGAGGATCAGCAGGTTGATAACGGGGGGTAGCCGAGATGACGGTTGAATATACCAGTGACGGCAAAGCGTATTGGTTATATAAGGCGAGATATAGCCAGCCAAAGCGCCATGCAGCGGGTAAAGCGTAGCTCATTGTTCGCTGTTTTCTGCGCATTGTAGCTAGCCGAGATTGGCCATCTTCGCCTAATTGACGTTGGTTAACCATGCAAGATGGCGCAGATCTTGCCGTTAGACACAGTGAATAGTTTGCCATCGTACAAGTTCTCAGTGGTAGGCAGTCGCAAGTAGAGCGATACCGGCTCCACAGAGGTCGAGAAAAGAACTGAAAGGCTTTGAATTTTTGAGTTTGCGAGCACCGGAGTCTGTTGCCAAGCATTGGAATTTGATGGCGCTTGATCAACGAACATGCTCCGATGAGTCGACTCGCGGGTTGCATGTAAGGAAGTTCAACTGCACCCAGTTATATACAATGTTAAGGAATGGTGTATTATCTCGATGACAGGTGCTTGCAAATGGTAAAATTGTGGTCCAATACGAGTAGGCACATGATGGGGTGAAGCGAGCCACACACCGAAGACACGAAGAGAGATTTCGTGTCTTCTTGATAGGCCATTAGGGTGAGTGTTTGTGCTCCCAACAATGAGCCTAAGAAGTCGAGTTGGTGAGGAGGCCCTCAGGAAGGCAGCAAGTGAGGAACGTTGTCGCAATGGTGACTTCAAGTCGTGAACGGTGAGCTTGACCCCTCTTGATGTTGCTTTAGTACTACGACCTTCATGCCGCTGTGCGCGTCACTGCGCATAGACAAGAGATCCTTCGGTGCTTCAAGGAAGAAACCAAGAGGAACTCCAAGGAAAAATAAGCGCACCTCCTGATGCCTAAATAAATACTACCCTTCTCTTACTGTGTCATTTGTGCCAGTGAGCTCGACATTTCATGGCTGGCGGCAAGATGAATACCACTTTTAACTGAAGTAGACCACTTCATCGACTTTAGCTTCATCTTAAATCAGGGTTTAGAGCATTTGGACAAGTATGAGTCTTTTAGAGCCCTGACTTACAGCACTTCCCGATAATAATGACATATGTTTACAAATTTTGTTGAGCGCGCGACGCGTGATTTTGAGCAGTTGCCTTTTTGGGATGAGCTCTTTTTCGCCGTGTCATCGTGGCGTCATCGTGGTTGTAGTTGAGGTTGAAGTTGAAGCAAGTGAAGAAGACATGCTCCCAAAAAGGCAATCGCTCAAAAGCACGCGTTGCGCGCTCAACAAAATTTGCAAACAAATGTCATTATTATCGGGAAGGGCTGTAAGAAGTTGTCAACATGAACTCACGCTGCATCTGCCAGCATCATACATGTCTGCAGCGCCGACAACGAACTTTTATTTACCTATGGACAACATAGTTAACCTGCTACCAAAGCTGGTCAATATTCGGAGATCCTGACCTCAGAACGTAAGAACCCAACCAGATTGGCCGATTTAGATATCAATCGTAAGTGCATATACTATGCATCAGCATTTCGGCATGTCCGTCTTTTTCCAAAGATACCAAAGATGCCCGAGACGTCAAACACATTGGAGATGGTACGTCTTTCCAGGGCAAGGTCCAAATTCTCGTAAAGACATGCGCCGGTGTCTTGCACTTGACTTTCAAAGACGAAGCTTGTCTTTCAAAGCCAATATGTATCCATCTCGATATTACTGAAGCACTTCGACAATCATCATTGCGACACAATATAATTCCTTGGTTAGTATGAGTACGATCACTCACAGTTACATTTTCGGCATCATTCAAAGGTGACAATGGGGAGATTTCTTTGTGCATTGCATGTGTGGTGGTCATCCGTAGAACTTGAAACATAGATGACTGCCGATGAGAAAGTAATGTACCGTGCAGAACGGAAACAGTTAGAAAGTGTTGCCGAAACCAAAAATGGCAGGTGGAGCCATGGAACATTAGAATATGATGATAGGAAATGATAGGATTTTAGGGCCGATTTTGGGCGTTTTGGCGAGCAAACATCTGGTGGAGCTTTCCAGGGCCTCCAAACCCTCAAGCTTCAAGCTTCAAGAGCTCATCAGGAAAAAAAGCCTGAGCCGTAGCCCAGGGCCATCAGTAGATAGCCGGATATACGCTCCATAGGCCCGGATAGCGGTGGCTGTGTGCAACGTGCGACCAGATAGACATTTATAGTCACCGCGGGCAACCGGGTAGACATACATAGCCACCGCGGGCAACGCTGTAGCCAGTGTAGACAATATAGCTATCACTCAAAGAAATGTAGGTTACTGTAGATAACATATTCTCATATCGTCAATAGATTTTGTAGTAGGATGATCAAGCCAACACCCAACATGCCACAAGGCCTGCTGCTCACTTATGGCCCCACTGAATTCAGCCAACAAAGCCAACATGGTGGAATGCAATTACCTACTACAACATCTGAGCCTCCGTAAGTACGAAGTTGAATGTTCAGTTCAATCACAAGTTCAATCACAACATTGAATTTGTTTGGTCAAGAGGCCGGCGCAAACAAGCTGCCGCCAGGCCGGGAGTCAGTGCGTGGGACTTATTCAATTTGAATGTTCAACTTGTGTCTCACTTTGTTTGTTGCGCTCACCCCCTCGATCTTCTGCTCTCGTTGGCATCTGGTGAGCTTTTTTTTGCCTCTTTATTCACTCACCAGGCTCTTTTGAGAACACAGTGTGTTCTCTCACAGCTCGACGCGTCGTCGGCTGTGTTTTGAAGCTCGACCTCAAACCCGAGGACTGGTCCCTTGCTTTCAAGTTTCTTGCTCCCCCCACTCACACACCCACCTGGACGTCGGCTGCAGCTGGGGCACCCTTGTGGCATACACGGCCAAGATGTATGGGTGCGACACGACCATCTCACCCTCGCCATCAAGCAGGCCAAGTTCAGCACCAGCAAGATCCGGGACAACGACGTGCGTAGTCGTCGACGTCACACATCGATGGAGTCAACAGTACCCCGTCCGTGCTGATGCCGGCGGAGAGGGCGGAGTCATTTTAGGTGCGTACATCTTGTGGATTACACCTACTCTTTCTTTGTTAACGTTTCGACGTCTGCCCGCGTTCTTTCTCTTTGTCTGCATGCCAACACATACACACACACCCCTCCCCGGTCTTCCCTGCTGCATCCTCTGCCTGCTCCAACTACCGCGACCTCCCAGTTGGCAAGGCAACAAGATTGTCTCACTTGAGTTCCCCACTCCTTAACCCTCCACCCCTGTAGCACGTCATCGTCCGCCACTACTCGCAATTCCTGTCCCAGATCTAAGACCTCCTCAACAATGACAGGCTCTTTGTGTTCCAGGTCACGGCCCTGTGGCCATTGTGGCAGTTTGAGGACCTCATCAGGGGGCTGTTCATGAACAAGTATGTGTTCCCCAGTACGGACACATTCGCTGGGGTGAGTTCTTTTACCAAGGTGTGTTTGCATCCTGCCCCATGCGCCCCTCTCCCACGTGACTAACCAACCCGCCCCCTCCCCACTAGCTCGAATCTGCCGGCTTCCCAATCCATCATCGACATGCTCGGGGTGCACTCCCCCGCGGTGATCTTCCACTGGTACAAGAAGTGGTTCGCAAACCGTGAAAAGGTGCTCGCCACATACAGCAACCAATGGTTCCACATCTGGGCATTTTTCCTGTACAGTGTTATTGTCGCGAGGTGCGTTGAGTTGTATTCCTCCACTCAGAACACAAGGATGACAACGGAAATTCCTTTCCAAGTGGTGTGTTCAACTGTGGTGCGGGGGTATAGGCTGAGTATATGGATGACTGAACTGAGACTGGTGGAGAGCGTAGTGAGGTGGATATGGACTATGGATTAGTTTTGGCTACTTTCACCTGTACTGCGGCATTGAATGAAATAGTATTGTCTTTTTTATGGAGTGTATCATTTGGTGCAACATTCGAGGCTTTATATACGGACTATGCTTACTACGTCATCTATGTGGTACTATCCATCTACCAATATATCGCAACTATATGTTCCTGGCAGGTGACTATAGTGACTATGGGGTACTATGTATTTCAAAGTGGTTACTATACAGTACTATATAAAGGGGACATAGCTACGAGACTACTTGTGCTATGAGGTCTATGTAGGGCTCCATGGCTATGTCTTTTTTT